>BQNB010042032.1:0-46386 GCA_026074375.1 Tanacetum coccineum | reverse complement strand
AAAAAAGCCCCGCAACAACGTGCGAAAAATTAACGCCCGCAGCAACGCGCGGGTAATTTCTGCTTGTTTAAACCCAAACAAATTACTCTAATTACTAAACGGGCTTAGAATTCAACAAACGTGAAACAAGCCCATACTAATAGTTAACGAACCGGTTAATAACTAGGGGTGTTCATGGGTTCGGTTAGTTCAGTTACTTTCTTTTTTTTTAAACCAAACCGAATTAGATTCAATCAAACCGAACTGAAAACCGAATTTGAATTCGGTTCGGTTTTCGTGTTGACCCGAATAACCCGAATTACATCATTTATATTTTTTTTAATTTAATTATATAGATTTTCAGAAGAAAAAAATTTATTTCAAACATAAAATGTGTTTTTTTAATATTAGAATAAAATTCTAATTGTTGTAAAACAACAGCCTAATAGCAACACATATAACTGAAAGAAAAGAGTAGAGAGAATCGAGGCATATGTATTTTATTGAGATTTTAACTCACAAACTACAAATGAACTTCTATTTATAGGGCTCTCATAATCAAAGTATTTATTACAATCATAATAGAGGGAATACAAAAGATGACAGGTTTGAGAGGTTTAGGTATATGGATAGCCACAATCATAATTATTCATAACACTCCCTTTTGGCTATCCATCATTAGTTCTCATACGCTTAAATGTGTTGCCTCATTAAAAACCTTTCTTGGAAAACCCTGTGGGACAAAACCATAGCTAAGGAAAAAAGAGTGCAACACGTATATTCTCCCTCTGACGTATATTCTCCCTCTAATGATTAGATCACTTAAGTTCATTGAGTCTTCACATTCTAGTGTCGTGAACCAACTTCTTAAATGTTGTAGTAGAAAGTGACTTGGTAAATAAGTCTGCTTGGTTATCACTTGAATGAACCTTTTGAACAATAATGTCGCCACTCTTTTGCAAGTCATGAGTAAGAAAGAACTTCGGTAGAATATGCTCGGTTTTGTCAGCGTTGATGTATCCGTCCTTAAGTTGAGCAATATATGTTGCATTATCTTCATGTACAAATGTGGGAGCCTCCTGTCCTGAAGAAATCTCACATGATTCACGAATATGTTGTATCACACTTCTCAACCATACGCATTCCCGACTCACTTCATGGATGGCCAATATCTTTGCGTGATTTGATGAAGTGGCACTCATTGTTTGATTTATGAAACTTGTGAAAACATATCCAGGTTAGGACCGACCGGTATGGGGATCAGACATATATCTTGCATCTGCAAAACCAACTAGATTTTTTTTGGATGGGTTAGTATAATATAAACCCATATTTGTACCTTTAAGGTAGTGAAATATTTTTTTGACCCCACTCCAATGTCTTCTTGTTGGACACGAGCTATACCTTGCCAATAAGTTCAATAGAAATAATATATCGAGTCTTGTATGACTCGCAAGAAATAACAATGCCCCCATGACACATAGATAAGGTACTTCTGGACCAAGAATTTCCACGTCGTCATTTGTAGGTTGAAAATGGTCCTTTTTAACATTTATGGTCCTTACAACTATCGGGGTGCTCAATAGATGGGATTTATCTATATAAAATCTTTTTAACAATTTATCTGTTTATGCATTTTGGTGAACAAGGATTCCTCCTTAGATGTTCAATTTCTAAACTAGAACAAAAAATAGTTTTTCCAATGTCTTTCATCTCAAATTCTTTCTTTAAGCAGTCAACTGCCTTTGTAACCTCCCATGGAGTTTTGATAATATTCAAATCATCAACATACACAACAATTATGAAATATTAGTGTTCAGCACTTTTTATAAAATGCATGGGCAAATAGAATCAATTTTTTGTATCATTCCTTTAATAAATATTCACTAAGGCGATTGTAACACATATGCCCAAAACATGATTAATTCAATACAATCAAGTAGTGTTCTCGAGAACTTTTCTTATAAGATTTAAGAATTAAAATTCACTAGCATGCTTCATGCATTTTAATTCCTGCAATAAAATCTCTACATCACATGAGCTCTATTCATTTATTTTTTAGACGCAAATCAATTATTTGTCACATTGCCAGACTTAAACAATATTAAAATACATTATTGGATCCACCACATGTGAACATGTATCTACATGATAATTTCCAAGTCTTTGAGAAAATATACGTGTGCCATCACTTGTATCTTATGCATAATTTAATTTCGCTTTCTCATAAAGACCGATGCATATCCAATAAGATTTATACATTTATGTATAAGGACTTCTAAGTCTCAAACACATGTTTCATCACAAGAGACTTCAATCATTCATTAGTTACTTGCGTCATTGAACTTTGGCCATTCATCAATCCAAGGTCCTCACATTCATTTTAGCGTTATATTATTTATTTACATGATTTTTTTCGCGTGCATTATCATATATAGCTATCGACGTCATTTTGTTTCTTTTCGATTCCACATTTCACTGGACATTGCATTTATCATTCATTGAGATCTGATAGTTTTTTCACGTACCAGGGGTTTTTCAATTACCTTCATGTCTAGTGTCTCTTTAGGAGACTATTATAGGGTCTTTATTACCTCGATTCGACCATCTTAACTTTGTTGCTCTATTCTATATCTTCATTCGAGGTCTTTTATTTGGAATTGACTAGTCTATCACGTTGCAGACGTGTCATAGACTTACTACCAATCATTGGTCTTATTGTTGGGACATACGTTATAATTGGATCTCTAGCAGTGTATATGATCTAGTCACTTTATTTATGCCACTAAACATGTCTAGCAATTACTAGATCTGAAATATATATTGTCCTTTGAACTTCAAGTTCATATTCATTGGTGTGAGAATCACCATCATAATTCATTCCAAATTTCATGCTGCTCATTCTCCCCCTGAATGAATTATCAACTTTAACATCCTATTTTGTGCATTATGGTGGATTTAGTATATACTGCACAATTACAATATCTCACATGGGAACAATATGGTTTGTGACCAAAAGCCATTTTAATGGGGAGTAATCATTATAGATTGTTGGCAAGATGCGAATTTATATGTTATAACATGCCCCATAAAGTAAAAGTTTTGTTCTCATAATTATTGGCTTTGCAATCAACTGAAGACGTTTATAAACATTTCAACTAAAGCAATTTGTGTATGAACATGGGCTATATAAAGTTTAACACTTATTCTAATAATCGCCTAATACTTTATTCACTGCCATCTACAAAAATATAATTTGGAGAATCGTGCTCGCTATTTATAAGCCGAGTTATTAATCACACTAAGTTGTGTATTTGATGACCATTTTGACGATGCATCAATTTTAAAACTTAAAATGATCTACATTGCAAATGTATAGGCCTACATACATCTCTTTTATATTATTTCTAAAACTTTATAGTCACTGTATTTTAATGGTGATGGATGAACAATTAACTTTCATCGAGAACAATCAAATTTATCTTTGAAGAAACATATTGTTCTTCTATACATTTTGCATCATCATTAACTCGGGATGGTCTAACCGGTCATGCCACATAATAAAATAATCTTGCTACATAAAATTATTGTTTATGAACACTTTTGTGCTTCAACCGCACTTTACTTTATTCGAAATCTTGGCTCATAAACAACTACTTTATGACAACATGTGCTTTAGTTGCACTTGACTTTATTTTTATGTTAAAGTCAAATAATATGATAAAACTAATACATCATCACATTTATACTTTTGTTTCTCCAATCAAATTTATATAAGCACTTTTATGGCTTTTACATTGTTCAATATAAAACATTTTTATAGTTTCAACATAGTTTAGTATAGTATGCACATTAGCCTATACCATTATTAAACAAGAAACACATCTTTTGTCCTTGTGAAGTTGCACAATTTGCTAAACATAGATACACCACTAACAATTCAATAAAGTGTAAAAACAAAACCAAATAATAAATATGACAAACTCAATGGCACATTTAAATTCGAAGAAGACCTTTTTTTATATATTTAATAAATATGTATCTGTAATTCTTAGGAAATCTTCATAAGTATGTCTCAACATTTGAATTAATTTTGGTCATTATCATTTGCGCACTATCATTTTTATATTTTGATTTAGTGGCATTTCTAGTGGCACATCATGTTTTTATCATGGAATTCATTAAAAGTACATTTTTCGTGCCCATAACTATAATGTTTATATTGACCAAATGCTAATCCAAAAGTTATCAAAGCACACTTTTCATATAACCATTTTTCTTACAACTTTCCTCGTAGATTATCATAACGTCACACGTAGATCTGTTAGGATATCATTTCATCACCAAAACACAAAAAATAAGAAAAATAGATTTTAGAGAGAGAAAGTAAAAACAAAGAAAAATGGTTACTTGTTTCACAAAAGAAAAATGAGAAGCAACACCCTCTCCACACTTGGAGAGGGCTATAAATAGTTCCAAGAGTGGACTATTCTAGTGGGCTTTGTGTTGGGCCGGTTCATAATACAAATGGGCTTGAGCCCGACAACTAGGCCCAACTAGCTTAAGTAAAATTCCCGAAAACTACGTTTTCCTATACAAGGCTCGGGATTGTTTAATGACCATCACTTTACTAAATATCATGGCTAACAATCTCCCCCTAAGGGGTGGTCATTCAATTGTGGATCCTTCTTGTGACATCTTGAGTCTTGGAGCCTTGTATTCTTGGGAATTCCTTTTGAAGATCCGTTTGCATGCTTGTGATCTTGGATCTTGATCTTTAACTTGATATTCTTTGACAAAATACTGATATCGTGGTCTTTGGCCTTGATTTGTCTTGACTACTGAGATATCTAAATCTTTATCCTTGAATCTTTATGCCGCCTTGCGATCTTGTGTCTCCACCCTCATGCTCAAGATCTTGAAAGCTTGCTAACAATCTCCCTCAACATTTTCTTTTAACATGATTACTTGAACCACAAAATGTTCTTATGAGGAAGTGCTTGTTCATCAGAGATTGCGGAAGACTTTGATAGTTTGAGCTTTCATCATGTACACTAGACTAATTTTATATATAGAATTAATCAAATAACTTTCATTTACTAAAACAGTTTATTTTCAAAACGGAACTTTAGAAACAAAACTTTTCGCATTTTAGTTATGTTCAAAGTCAATTTAGATACGAATAAAATGTTTATGGTATAAACTACTAAGAAAATTCTGACAAATTATATATCATGCCGCAATGTCGCATCAAACCACTAATGAGATTTTACATTTGTTCCGCGTATATATAATGAAAATAGACTAAGCCCCACATAGTATGATTACATAAATACAAACATGTTTGTTATAATAAATATTATTTTTCAATGATATAATTAAATAAGATCATTATTTAGAACAAATATTAATTTAAGGTCTATTTTCATAAAACATAATATCAAATAGGTAATAGATGTATAGATTAGTATTACAAATCAATTGTAGATGCCGTTTTTTTACAGAAATAACTTATAATCGTAATATTTTAAGATCCTATTGATCACGCTTCACGCATATATATGCATAGAACTGTTTTGATTTACCTTGACTACAACATAACATTTTATACTCCGTATATGTTTATATGGGTAGATCATAGTCCATCACCAACATAAATATATATATAAATTATTGTAACTATATATATATATAAATATATAAAATAAATATATATATATATATAAATGTCTTAAAATGTCAAGAAATCAATTACAAATTATTATCACAAATCTAAAACATCACAAAAGTATAATTATCAAGTTCACGAATTGATATGACACATACCTACAGATGGCAGTAAACAAATATGAATGGATACAAGGTTTCAAGCCGTGCCTTCTTATTCTTTTACCCGAGACAACTCGTGCAGATAACGTGTTGTAAAACAACAGCCTAATAGCAACACATATAACTAAAAGAAAAGAGTAAAGAGTCTCGAGGCATATGTATTTCATTGAGATTGATCTCACAAACTACAAATGAACCTCTATTTATAGGGCTCTCATAATCAAAGTATTTATTACAATCATAATAAAGGGAATACAAAAGATGAAAGGTTTGAGAGGTTTAGGTATATGGATAGCCACAATCATAATGTACTAAAAATGTGTATGTACTTATCGTGTCTGTTTTAAATTCTGACTTGTTATGTGAGAAGTGGTTGCTTTCATTCTTGATTTCATTTTCTTCATGTTGAAAATACTCGCTTTCATTTGACTTTATTTCCGTCTTTGAAAAAAATCTTGAAAATACTCCGACCAACTCATTTTTACTTAATCAAGTTTTTGTTTTGTTATTTATGCATGATTCAACTCAAAAATTCTATAATATAAGTACATATTTATAGTTCATTGTAAAAGAAAAAAAAGTATGATTAAAATACACTTATAATTGAAGTGCCTATTTTATTACTTGATAATATCATACATTTCAAGATAAAAAGATAAAAAGTTGATATGTCAATATGAAAAGATAAAAAGCATTATCTACATGCATAATTGAATTTACCATTCCATAAACTATTCCAAATTATTTACTTATTTAAATTTGTGTTTTCTTGTAATATGTAGCATTTTTTGTTTTAATGTAATAAAAGTAGCAGTCAAAATATTGTAATTAGGGTGTAAGATACATGCATTTATTACACATGAGTTGGAGTCAGATTTATTACAGTTTAAATAGCATACTTTGGCATTGCAAATATACATACCCCCCATAAACCCTCTAGAGTTTAATACACATATGAATATACTAGTTAAAATACCAGTGAAATATATAATTGTTTAAAAAATAGTAAAGATAAATTAATATTATAATGTTACACGATAAGGCATAAGAAAATATAATTGAGTATATAAGGGGCATAAGAAAAATATAACTAAATATATAGAGTTTGAAAATGAAACATATGTATAATCCAACAAAATGTCAAATAAGTAAAAATGAGTGTTAATAGTCAAGTATATATATAGCGACACGTATGAGCTTGAAAATTTGGCTAAAAAGTATTAGCACATAGCTTGGAGTAACTCTTTTGAACCACAACATTTTTAACCCGCAAATTGAGTCGACACAAAAAGAAGAAAAGGCATATAAAAGATGCTACAAGGCTTCCATCTTCTGTTAGCTCTCAGTTTTTATCAGAACTTTGTTGAAAAACGCGTAACATAGCCAAAATAGATATAAGTACCAACTGTTGGGATTTTAGAAACTAGTTAATCATTTAACTACGAGTTCACAACGGATAGATCTAGTTTGATATCAAAAATTAACACACAAATAAAGTAAGAAACACTAACAGGGGCGTAGCTAGAAATTTGTTTTTAGGGGGGCCAATTTTTTTTAGAGTACTACGCCATGGCCAATTATGATATGATACCTATGGATAATTATGAAAGACTTGTGGGTGGGCCATGGCCAACCTTTGCACCCATGTATCTACGCCAATGAATACTAACCTTTATCTTTAATGACAAAAGTCAATAAACGAGAAACTTGATCTTGAAAACTTTAGTGATTAAATTACCACCTCTATGGTTGCTCACACAACACGTCAAATAAGCACGCTACCATGCTAGTCGTTACTTCACGATTAAGCACCACAAACAAACTAGAGTTTGGTGTTCTTGATTAAACATGATCGAATCCCACATAGAGATAGAACTGTTAATCGGTCTAAAGGATATAAAGGATCGGATTGCATGTGTATTAGTTTTACATGCATAACATTTATATGTATGCATGTAGGAAAAGCATACGTGTGGTTTTGAAACTAACAACATGCAACATACACATCAAAAGGGATTATAGCCTTATTTTTATTCGTGTGACTTTTCCAGATATATTATACCGAATTTAGGGTTATGAATTGTATGTGTCGATTGATTTGTGTGGGAATAATTACTAGGATGGGGAATAATGAGCATTAATGGGTGTTTATATACCCACTTAACTTGTTCTTCAAGTCCTATCAAAACACTCCAACACTTCCCAAATTCGACACTTAGACCCCCTCCTAGATCCTTCTTAAAACAGCCACTATAGGGAGGAGGACAGGAGTTTCGTTTTACGACTTTTAAGTCCCTCTCTTTATATTTAACATTTAATTAGTTAGTTTATAACGTCTAACGGTTAAACCAACAAACGTTAAATTATTTTGTGAAGCATATTAAACCTTTAATAATAAATACAACATGTGTATATTTTAAATTTTTAATTCTTCGTGTCTTAACGTGTGTGCCCCCAATAGGCTCACGTACTTCTTAGTTGTATAACATGCGTATCCGACTCCCATAATCCAACAGCTCCCACTTGGGACTTGGAGTAGCATACTACATTTATACCAACAATGGAAACGTCTAGCAACACTCCATTGTTACTACTAGAAATACCTGAGTTGTAGTTTCAAGAAAAACTCTCAGTATAATGGTTATGTATTACTTGCTATTATCATCCCTTTGTTACATATACCAATAAACCATGGATATGGATCCTAACTCATTCTATATAGTTTAACTATTTAGTTTCTCGTTATAGAAGTTAATGCAGATCTACCAAACGTAATCAAGAATCATCTTGAATTACACTTTGGGTGCGGCCACACAATCATTTGATTAATTCTGGAGAGGCGCCAATGGTATCATGCTGCAATTAGACAATTTGAGGAACAAATTCTTTATTGACTAAAAGTGTTGTGGATGCTGCTTCACATTACTTTCAAGAATAGCCTTTATAACTACCTTTTTCAGGATAACATTTGACTTATAATTAAAAAGTGATATCCACACATACAAAACTTATTTGTATCTCAAGTCTAAGGATGACTTATTTAACCATTTTTGATATCTTACTCATGACAAAGATCCAAAAGTAAATATTCGAAGGTTGGGGTTGTCCAATATGCATCCCTTGTGAATAACATATGAGTTTGGTGGGAACAATCCACAGATTTAAAATGTATAACCAACCACTTACATTTGTCTTAATTTAACAATATTCTCATATTGCTAATTGAAAATGGACAATTTTTAGAATAATTAAATTATTCAAGGATTAAACATGCAAATATAGAACACATTAGTATAAATGAAAACGATCATACCAGGTATGTCAATTCATTATTTTAATACAACTGCTTTCAGTTCCATTATCCAAATACTAAAAATAGATATGCATAAGACTAATTAGTAAGTTAAAATCCAATGTTTCCAACATGCTCAACTCTTTATGTGCAAGAAAGCTAAATAGTCATCCGAGTAAACTTTCCGAATACTTGTTTCAAATTCACAAATTATGAAGGATTTGATGTTGGAATTTTATAAACTAGTAAACCATGTTTACTACGAGTACGCAGCGGATGGATCTAGTTTGATATCAAAGATTAACACACAAATAAAGTAAAAAACACTAACCGTTATGTTTAATGACAATAGTTAATAAACGAGAATCTTGATCTTGAATCTTAGTGATTAAGTTACCACATCTACGGTTGCTCACACAACACGTCAAACAAATACGCCAAGATGCTAGTCTTTACTTCACGTCTCTCAAACACCAAGTGTATACTTCTTGTTTCTTGAACCGAAAACCACAACTCTCTTTTGTAGCTTGTATCGAAAATCAGAAACCCTGGTTAGGGTTTTTATATAATTCAGTTGAGGAACAAAACAAGAAACTGAAAACCCTTAGATGGGGTTTTGTTGTTGTCGAACCAAAGAGAACAGTAAACCAAACAAATCCCTTGAGTAGGATTAAATTCGTCGTCGATCTTGTGGGAAATCAAATCGCACCAAAAATCCCTTTTAGGGTTTTATCAAAAATTACAAGGGAAAAGAAAAGAACCGAAAACCCTTTTAGGGTTAATCACGATCGGATCTTAAGGAGGAGGGAGCATCAAAAATCCTTTAGGTGATTTTAAGGTTTTGAATAAATGAATAATGAGGCTAGGTGTAGGTGTTTATATAGGCACCTAACCCTAGTCCTTGGTGTATAAGGAAACCTCAATTCCTTCCTTTTTTCCATCCTCTCCTAAACCGATCCAAACACCCCTATAGAAACACCATATGGTCGGCTAACATTAGGTACCCTTATGGTTTGGGTTTTGTCGATTTAGCCCCTTTTGTTTACATTTAAATATCCGTTAAGTTAGTTATAAAATAGTAACGGAAACTAACCGACATTTAAATATATTTCGTAAAGTATATATATAATAAACGTACTCTTCGTGTCTTAACGTGTGTGCCCCTAATAGGCTCACGTGCTTCTAGTTGTATAACATGCGAATCCAACTACCATATTCCAACAGCTTCCACTTGGGAGTTGGAGTAGCAGACTGCATTTATACCAACAATGAAAACGTCTAGCAACACTCCATTTGTTATTAAAACTAGAAATACATGAGATGAAGTTTCAAGAACACTCTAAGTATAATGGTTATGTATATCTTGCTATTATCATCCTTTTGTTTTAGATACCGTTAAACCATGGATATGGATCCTAACTCATTCCATATGGTTTAACTATTTAGTTTCTCGTTAAATTCAAATATTCCAAATATAATTAAGAATCATCTTTAATTACCCTTTGGGTATGGCCATACAATTATCTGATTAATCTGGAGAGGGCCCATGGTATCATTCTGCTCATATCAAGTGGAGGAACAAATTCTTTATTGACTACAAGTGTTGTGGATGCTGCTTCACATCACTTCCAAGAATAGCCTTTATAACTACCATTTTCATGTTAGCATTTGACTTATAATTAAAAAGTGATATCCACACATGCAGAACTTGTTTGTATCTCAAGTCTAAGGATGACTTATTTAACCATTTTTGATATCTTACTCATGACAAGGATCCAAAAGTAAATACTCGAAGGTTGGGGCGTCCAATATGCATCCCTTGTGAATAACATATGAGTTTGGTAGGAACAATCCATATATTCAAATAATACAACCAACACTCATATTTGCCTTAATGTAACAATATTCCCATATTGTTAACCGACAATGGACATATTTAAAATGATAAAATCATTCAAGGAATAAACATGCAAATATAAGACAACAATTATTATATGTATGAAAAACAAATACCACGTATCTTCATTCATCAGAAAGTAAAAACTGTCTTACAATCCTAATTATCCAAATAATAGTAAAAACACAGATTTACATGAGACTACCAGCTGGAAGCGTTCCTATATTCTTAGTATGTTCTGGATGATTAGGAAAAGGCAAGGCCTTAGTAAAAGGATCAACTAAGTTATCATCTGTGTGAACTTTTTCTATCTTAATGTTGCCAAATTCTATAACTTCACGAAGATACTGAACTTTGGCACGATAATGTCTAGCACCTTTAGTGATTCCTGACTCATTAGCTATAGTAATGGCTCTAGTATTGTCACAATACATCTATATGGGTTCTTTAATTGTGGGAACAACGCCCAACCCAAAAATGAATTTCCTAACCCAAACCGCCTCCTTAGAAGTGTCTAAAGCAGTTATATACTCAGCTTTTGCAGATGAAGTTGCGAAGATGCCCTGCTTTGTACTCTTCTAGTCAACAACACCTCCATTTAAAATGAATACATATTTAGTCTGAGACTTTAGGTCATCAGCGTCTGTCAGATATCCAACATCAGTGTAGCAAGAAACCTTGAGCTCTCATTTTATATCACCTCCGTAAACAAGAAACATATCTTTAGTATTGCGAAGATACTTTAGAATGTTCTTAACAACAATCCAGTGAAGTTCACCTGGATTCTGTTGAAATCGGCTTGTTATGTTCTGAGCAAACGCAACATCAGGGTGAGTACATCTCACAACATACATAATAGATCCCATAGCCGAAGCATATGGTATATTTTGCATGTGCTTCACCTTAGCAGGTGTTGAAGCACCTTGTGATTTACTCAATTTTAGCTTTTCTTGCATGGGGATACTTCTACGTTTGGAATTCTCCATGAAAAATCTTTTCAAGATTTCTCAATATAAGCACTTTGACATAAACTAATTAACCGCCTTGATCTATCTCTATAGATCTTAATTCCAAGAATATATGCAACTTCCCTTAGATCTTTCATAGCAAAACACTTTCCAAGGTAGGATTTTACACCTTGTAACATTGGAATGTGATTTCCCATGATTAATATGTCATCGACATATAGGATTAGGAAAGTGACATTACTCCTACTAGATTTCATATATACACATGGCTCATCATGATTTTGAGTGAAACCAAATTTCTTAATTTTATCATCAAATCGTTTATTCTGTTGCCTTGATGCTAGCTTAAGTCTATAAATGGAACGCTTGAGCTTGCATACTCGGTTTGGATATTTTGGATTGACAAAACCTTCAGGTTGCACCATATAGACCTCTTTTGAGAGATGTCCTTTGAGGAAGGCAGTTTTGACATCCATTTGCCAAATCTCATAGTCATAAAATGCAGCTATGGCTATAAGAATCCTAATAGCTCTAATGTCTGCAACAGGAGAGAAGGTTTCTTCATAATCTACCCTATAGGTTTGAGTGAAGCCATTTGCTACTAGACGATCTTTATAGGTGTGTACAACACCATCCATGTCAGTCTTCTTTTTGAAGAGCCATTTGCTACCAACGGTTTTACCGTTAGGAGGAAGATCAACTAAGTCCCAGACTTCGTTATCTTTCACGGATTGCATTTCCACATTCATAGCATCTAGCCATTTATCAGATTTAGGATCTAATAATGCAGCTTTGTAGTTAGCAGGTTTATTAAGACCCCCCAACGCATACTTCTCATCATCGATGTATAAGCACATTTGATCTGGAGCATGTCGTGTCCTTGTGGACCTACGAATGGGAATGATATCACTTTGAGGCTCATCAATTTCTTGATCACCCTCATTATGATGTAAGGTAGTGTTTTTAGAAGGATGCGTATCTTCTTCTTGAATAATTTCAAGATCTTATAAACTCCCACTTGCTTCTTGAGTTATAAGACTATTCTTAAGGAATTCAGCATTCTGAGCAACAAATACTTTGTTCTCAGGTGGGTAGTAGAAATAATAACCCATTGTTTCCTTTGGGTATCCTACAAAGATATACTTAATAGATCTAGGTTCTAATTTGTCAGGTTTGGTAAGAGTATCTCGCTTAACAAGTGCCTCACAACCTTAGACTTTTAAGTAAGACTTCTTAGGGACTTGCCCATGCCATACTTCGTAGGGTGTCTTTTCAACCTTCTTAGTTAGAACCATGTTGAGAATGCGTGCAGCAGACTCAAGGGCATAATCCCAAAAGGACTTTGGAAGAGTTGTTTGACTTATCATAGAGCGAACCATGTCTAGCAGGGTTCTATTTCTCCTCTCAAACACACCATTATGTTCTGGCATGTAAGGAGGAGTGCGATGGGCAATAATCCCATGCTCCTTAAGATGATCCAAAAACTCTTGACTCATATACTCGCCCCCACGATCAGAATGTAGCAATTTTATGGTCTTCCTGAGTTGGTTTTCTACTTCCTTTTGAAACACTTTGAAGGTTTCAAACACTTCATGTTTATGCTTTAACAAGTAAACATAACCATAACGACTAAAGTCGTCAGTGAAAGTGATGAAGTAGCTAACTCCTTGTCTTGACACAGTTCTAAATGGGCCACATACATCGGTGTGTATTAGTCCAAGTAGATCTTTAGCCCTTTCCACTTGATGTGAATAAGGTTTTTGTGTCATCTTTCCAGACATGCATGAAACGCACTTTTTAAAAGACTTAATGTTAGTCGAATTAAGAAGTCCATCATGTTGCAACTTCTCAATATGTTTCTTGCTAATATGCCCAAGACGACAGTGCCACAAGAGAGCTGAGTCCAAGTTTAACTTGACTCTTTTATTGCTAACAGCATACATAGAACTATCATTTGTATTAGAATTAGACAAATCAATTTCATAGATGCCATCCCTTGGAACGACACTGAAATAAACCAAATTATTCCTAGAAACTGAAATTGCATTACCCTCAAAACGGTTAATAAAACCATCATCATACAAACAGGAAACTGAAATAACTCCTCTAGTGATAGAAGGAGCATAATGACAATTGTGCAAAATTACAACTAATCCACTAGGGAAACATAAATGATAAGATCCAATAGCTTCGATGGCTGCACGCTGACCATTGCCCATGTACAGACTCAAAGCTCCTGGCTTCAGCTTCCTACTTCTCCTGAGACCCTGAGTAGTATTACAGATGTGAGTACCACAACCCGTGTCATATACCCAAGATTTACCAAGAAAAGAAAAGAGTTGTATAGTAAAGATACATGAAGTACTAGCTCCCTGAGATAGCTTCTTGTTCTTCAGCAACTCGGATAGATGTTGGGGACAGTTCCGCTTCTAATGGCATGTATCACCGCATTGGTGATAGACTGAGTCCTTAGCAGGATTTTCCCTCTTAGGTGGAGGGGGAATTTTAGGCTTAGGAGCATAAGCAAGCTTAGACTTCTCTTTCCCTTGATTTTTTTACCTAGCAGCCAATTGCGGTTTCTTGTTTTTGTTATTTTTCTTCTGGACCTTGACTACTCTAATTGCATGAAGTGTAGGTGCATCTTTCTTTGGTAGAGTTTTCTCGTGTAGCTTAAGCATGGCATGTATCTCATTTACCATCTTCCCCATGTCGTGCATATTATAGTTTTGCACAAAGTTGTCATATTCCTTTCTCAGAGAGACCGAGATGAGGCTCACTGCTAGGTTTAATGACACCGGATGACCTAGATGCTCCAAATTGTCTATATATCTCTTCATCTTTAGAACATATGAGCTTACAGACTGTCCTTCTTCCTACTTGCATGAGTGAAACTCTCTTACGGTTTGAAGAAGTTCCTGCTCTGCTTGTTGAGAAAACAGAGTTTTCAACTCCTGTAGCATGTCATATGCACCAAGGTTTTCCAGATTCCATTGGATATCTAGTTCCATGGTCATAAGCATGAGACCAGCAATTTCCTTCTATCCTTTGACCCATGCAGCGTGAGCTGCAAGAGCTTCAGGAGGAACTTGTTGTCTAGCATGAGCTGGAACAGGAGCAGCAGGGACTGGATGCTCTAGATAGTTTAACTTATCATCAACTGGTAGCACAATACGAAGTTGTCGGTACCAGTCGATAAAGTTAGGTCCAGTTAATTTTTGTTTCTCAAAGAAACCCCTGAAAACCAAATTGTTTACGACTGAGGTAGTCATCTACAATCAGAAAAAGTTCAAATAATTAGTATTTTTGATAATTAAATTCTTAAAAGAATTAACTACCTAATTAATTACTAATAAGACTAAGATCCAACTTGACCTCCCACTTATTACAGCAGGTCTGACCAACGTGTAAACAAGTAGGGCAAAAGGTAAGTGGCGTGCGTTAATTACATTATAAATGCAACTCTTAGTTTTATGAGACACATGACGTTAGTAACTCATATAGTAATGTCATGTACATGTTTTGTCTCATTTTATGCCTTGGGTCCAAGGTCTGACCAAGCATACTCGATTTAATTCCACCAAAAAAGAACTTGCAAAAATTGACATAGATCTGACCTATGAAAAAAATTTGCTATGGGTTGGAAAGGCCTTGAGGTCTGACCAGAGAGGTCAAACCAAGTGCACGTGTTCTTAGTTTGGTTGGCATAGACTTAAAATTTCACATAGGGGTATACACATAAGTTTATAAAAACATGTGTCAAAACGTGTACAAAGAAGCATGCAAAACATCTTTGTATCACAAGTTAAGAAAAACATTTTGGTAACTTAGTTTTTAGATGTGCTAATATCGCTTCAAAAACATTAAAAATTGACCAAACCCTATAATGTACTCTTGCATGTGTTCGAAGACACAAGTTGTTCCAATAATTGCCTCATATGCCGAAGCATGTAGTGTCGCGGGAAAAGATTAAAGGTCAATTAAACCCTAAACAACCATTAAAGCCATGGTCAATAAAGCTATGGTGAGTAGTGATTCATCATTGTTAAGAGCATAAAAACTTTAAATTTTTAAGAAAACCAGATTTATAGTTTAATGTCCATATTTATTTGTCCAAAAACAAGTTTTACAAATAACACATAGCAGGTCACTAGGAGTTAATAATTACGTATGTAATTTAACAGACAAATTTAAACCAAGATTCAAGCAAGTTTGTCGTAGGCAGTCACGTTTTTAAGCGCAACATTATAGATAACCACACCCATATGACACATAAACTTGCAAGAAGCTTTTGTTTAAATAAAACAAGTTTCACTTTAAGTATTAAACCGTTTAGAGTTTTAAAAAGTCTTTTTCATATATTAACCAGTCTCATGAAATATCACATATAAGCAAATAAACAGACAGAAAGAGGGGATGAGGTTAAGACGGACTCTATATAGAAAGCAGTAAATCACATAATGCCTCGAGTTCTCATAAAAGTCTTCCCTAAACGGAGAACCAAAAGACTCTCACTAGGTTTTCTGCTAAAGTATCTAGATCGCCACATCCATCATATTACATGATTGCGTGAGTCTTAAGGCCGGGAAAAAGAAAAGAATAATAAAACTTAATTAACTATTAATTTTAAATCTATTATTTTTTCAATCTGTATTAACTAGTAATAATACCAAGATTCTAGGTTTTATTTATTCTTTATGGCAAGAATTGCGTATTGTTGCCAAAATTTTCGGTCAAAACAATAAATAAAAGTTTTTTTATGCGGATCTAGCGTGTTTTATAAGTGTGTAACCCATAACACCAAACGAACCTGCTCTGATACCACTGTTGGAAATTTATAAACTAGTAAACCATGTTTACTACGAGCACGCAACGGATGGATCTAGTTTGATATCAAAGATTAACACACAAATAAATTAAGAAACATTAACCGTTATGTTTAATGACAATAGTCAATAAACGAGAATCTTGATCTTGAATCTTAGTGATTAAGTTACCATCTCTACGGTTGCTCACACAACACGTCAAACAAATATGCCAAGATGCTAGTCTTTACTTCAAGTCTCTCAAACACCAAGTGTATACTTCTTGTTTCTTGAATTGAAAACCACAACTCTCTTTTGTAGCTTGTGCCGAAAATCAGAAACCCTGGTTAGGGTTTTTATCTAATTCGGTTGAGGAAAAAAACAAGAAACTGAAACCCCTTAGATGGGGTTTTGTTGTTGTCGAACCAGGGAGAACAGTAAACCAAACTAATCCCTTGAGTAGGATTAACTTCGTCGCCGATCTTATGGGAAATCAAATCGCACCAAAAATCCCTTTTAGGGTTTTATCAAAAATCGCTAGGGAAAAGAAAAGAACCGAAAACCCTTTTAGGGTTAATCATGATCGCATCTTGAGGAGGAAGGGGCACCGAAAATCCTTTCGGTGATTTTAGGGTTTTGAATGAATAAATAATGAGGCTAGGTGTAGGTGTTTATAAAGGCACCTAACCCTAGTCCTTAGTGAACAAGGAAACCTTAATTCCTTCCTTTTTCCCTCCTCTCCTAAACCGACCTAAACACCCCTATGGAAACATCATATGGTCTTCTAACATTAGGCACCCCTATGGTTTGGGTTTTGTCAATTTATCCCCTTTGGTTTACATTTAAATATCCGTTAAGTTAGTTATAAAATAGTAACAGAAACTAACGGACATTTAAATATATTTCGTGAAGTATGTATATAATAAACGTACTCTTCGTGTCTTAACATGTGTGCCCCCAATAGGCTCACGTACTTCTAGTTGTATAACATGCGA
The DNA here is from genome assembly GCA_026074375.1 of Tanacetum coccineum. Taxonomy (NCBI): domain Eukaryota; kingdom Viridiplantae; phylum Streptophyta; class Magnoliopsida; order Asterales; family Asteraceae; genus Tanacetum; species Tanacetum coccineum. The sequence goes on along the minus strand of BQNB010042032.1, from coordinate 28,624 downwards.
ATCCAACTACCATATTCCAACATTCGAATGATATGACGAGTGTCTTATAGTACATGTGCACACTATTGCAAGTGTCATAGTATGCAAATGTCACAATACCTTTTATAGGGTATTTGAAGCCAGCAACATACCTATCTGAGACAGTCATCTTTACAGTTTCTTAAAATGTAAAGTATTCTCATTCTTTAATGTGTATTGCAGAAATGCTTTTAGTTGAGCATATTTAGTTAGCATATTTATCATAAATGATAAAATCCTACTTTAACTAGGATTGATTATCCTCTAGCATCAGTGTACACAAACAACACTATGCCTTATATAATTCGTAAACGTTGTTTTAATAGTCATCTAAATACTCTCAATTAGATATTGTTGTTGTCAGCTCATCTTGCTCTTGTGCAAAAGTAACAACCAGTCTCATACACAATATAATATAGACATGATGAATCCTTAGTTAAAAACACAAGGTTTCCATTCATATATTTAATTATCTCAAATGAAATATATCATTTAAGACTTGCCTCAATGATATATTGCATTGTATTGGACTTAATCACCGCATATGTTTATTTCAATAAACATTTATTTCAAGGTCGTTTGTTTTATTTCCTAAATTCCCAAGTGAAGTTTCATTCTAATCTTAAGGATTAACATCTAGCTTAGATGGAATGATGCTTTCAATATGTTACATAACATATAAATTAAAAAAAACATAGTGCTCCCAGTTGATGTCAGGTGTACTCAAGAGTTATCTTATTTTAATCAAAAATCATATTGTAATTTAACTTAAGATCTCAGCTCCTAGATGCATGATCTAATCCACACTTGATTCTTTTATCTTGTATACTTTATAAAGATTATATAGACTCATAACCCTTTTGATTACACACCGTCCTCGTAAAGGTAATCATTAAGGAAAGAGTTATGAAACTTAATTACCATGAAAACATGTATGACAATTAATCATCTTTATCTAATTAATTCATCTAGAAAAGAAAATTTAATCATAGTCAATTGCTTGAGTATGATTAAAAAACTCTGTTTATAAGTCAGGCATTAGTATGTATACAATTTTGCCCTTATGAGTCTTTCTTCAAAATAAACTCATTTTAACCTTACAGTTTTATTGTTTGGTGAAAGATCAATCAAACTCAAAACATTGATTGTCTTTTAAAGACCGCATCTTATAATTCATAGTTCTAAAACATTTATCATATTCAAGATGTGATAATTCATCTTATTAGTTAGCAGGTTTACTATGACCCTCTAACTTATATTCCTTAGCATTGATATTAAAATATCACTCTATTGATGAGGCATCCTTACATATTTATGAATGAGAGTTACATTTATACTTTAGTTCGACATTTATATGTTTAGCCTTAGTATGACATCAGCAAGTGAATTCAGAAGGTTATGTATTTTGTTCTTGAATATCTTTAAGATTTATAGATACTCCCAGTTACTTTTGTAAATAGAGTTAATTCTCTAAATACTAAGTATTTAAGCAATAATAAATTGTTCTTAATTGGGAAATACAAAACACATTTTATAGTTCTCATCTCTAGCTTGTTAATAATATGCTTCATAAGATATTAACAAATTTTAGAACTTTAATCAAGACATAATGGGATTCATCCCAATCTATAAATAGATAATGTCTTGAATACCTTCTAGGTTGGAACTATATTAAGTATATACACGACACACATAATTTTCTAACTGGTATGCGTTTAATTACACATACCTTTTACCACTAAAATCGGACTTAAATGACTAAAAATGTACCAACAATACATTGTATTTGTATGTTTTACATTTGAATTATGCAGGTAATGAATATCCAAGAAAAGGACAAAAATCGAAGCCAAAACGATAAAACCGAGCACAAGAACGGAAAGAGCGTGAAAACAAAGTCAAGTCAAAGCCAAAAGTCAACAAAAAGACAAAGTCAAATCAAGTCAAAGTCAACCTCGGGAAGTGGATTTGGAAAGAGCATCGAAAACCGAACCCGAAAACCTAAATTGCCAAAAGTGGGCCCACCCATACCCACCTAGTAGGCCCGGGAAAGCCCACTTATACCTTATACACCTTAAACATAAATAAAAGCCCAAGTACACTTTTATAACACTCGACCCAACGACAAAGCCCATTCACCCTTATAACTCTCGTTATTTGTTACCCTTTTATAACACCCCCGTTAGTCCTTAAAAGGACTAACGGTGCAACACCAACAAAAACTTCAAGGGCCAAATTTGCAAAACTCAAGGATGATGGATGTTATACACTTATATAAGATGAGGGGCCAAGTTTGCCAATTCACTAAACTCGTACCCTGCACCAATCAAACAAACAGGATAACCCCTTTTCCCGCTCACACCCCCATTGTTACTGTTCACCCTCCATCCCCAAAATTACTCTTACCCCGAGGTTAATCCCACTTAAACCCCCTTCTAGAAGCCAATAATGATGCAATGAGTGATGTATTTAGGCTTTGACATGTTGGCGATCCAAGGCAATCATTGGGGAATGATTACGTGAACACATCCAAGGGCTAAGATGAATTTAAAGAAGCACAAGTTGATTCCAAGGGCCAAGATTGATGCTGCTTTTCCTCTCACACAAGAAAACCAAGCCAAGGATCTAGGTCCTTCTATCCGGCCTATAAATAGAGGGCTTAACCCCTGTGGTGAAAGGGAGTTTTTTTTAGAGTTTTATCTAAGTTTTTAGTCTCTTTTAATGTAATTTTTATTTAAGTTTTAAAAGTTATTCTATATTTCAAATTCCTTGTAAAAGTTTAAGTTTTCAATGAAAAGTTTGAGGTATTGTTTTTAAGATTCTGTGTTTGATCATTTAATATAACCTGTTAAGCTTTTTAAGCTATGATGCAGCTTATTGATCTGACCTAAAAGCTTCACTAAGCTTTTAGCTTCTTAATCTTTACCTTTGTTTACTGTTTTTATCACTTTTATTAACAGTTTTACTTATAAAAAATCTAAAAAAATACCAAAAATATCAAGAAAATCTCATGGAGCTTGGTAAATATTGGATGGCCATGGGTTAGTGCTTATGTGGATAAGCTATAGGATTGTGATAAGTTGTTTTGAGTCTTGAAAATCATATACAAAAGCTTGAACTTTTGTAAGTTTCCATTTTCCATTTTCTAGCTTATTTACTGTTTGACTGCTTATTGATATCTTCCTGTCTATGCTTATTTATGTTATTTAATGCTTATTATGCTTATCTTGTAGTCTAGAAATCATTTGTGCAAGTTTTTCTTAAATCTGTCTTAAGTAGCTTAAAATTTGCATAATCTGTTTTAGCTTATCTTAGTGCTAAATAGTAGTTAAAATTTGCTTAAGTAGTGCTTATTAACTTTATTTATCATCTGGTCTTTATAAGTTTTGGCTTAAAAATCAAATTATCAGGTTAAATTTAGTAAAAATATGATTAAAGGGGTGTTCCTGTTTTATGGGTCAAAATGGGTCAAAATTGCATCTTTACTCTTGGGTCAGTTTAGCTTAGCTTAAATTAGTCCAAAGATTTAGTTTGTTTAAGTTTGTAAGTGTTAAATCTCAATTTTAAGGTTTAAGGAGTTCATTGTTTGAACCTGTTAGGTCATAGCTTATTTTAGTTGTTTATTTGATTGTGCTCTTGCTTATTGTTGATTTGTGATGTTTTTGTGTTTATGCATGTGTTAAAAACAGGTTAGAAACAAACCTTTAAAGCCTTGTGTTTTACCAAAACTTTCAAATATTTGCTATGAATCTTATTTTTAGTTGGTTTTGAAAAGTTTGAGAAAATACTTTTTCAAATGCATATTGTTGCTTATTCTGAATTTCAAACTCTCTTTTGATTGTTGATATAAGTTCTTTGAGGTCAAAGCTTAATCTGTTTGTAGGTTATATGTTCATAAGGATATGGGTGGTGGTTTGTAAAGATTGAAAATTTTGCCAAGTGTTGAAATCTTTGAGAAACAACTTTTTCATGAAGCTTTTTAAGGTCTTATTTGAAATTCAAACTGCTTTTTGATTGTTGATTCTTGTAGCTTTTTGGATAAGATCTAAGGGCTTATAAGTTGCTAAGCCATAAGGATCTGTCTTTGAGCTTATTTTTAAGCTCAAATGTGCCCCCTTGCTGTTTTGTTATTAGGTTTAGCCAAATAAGCTCATTTGCTTATTTAAGCATATTGGCTTATTAAATTTGCTTTAGATTAAGCCCATTTTAGCTTATTCTCTTTAGTTTAGAGCTTATTTGAGCTTATTTTCAATTTAGTTTAAATTCTTTAAGTTCCATAGCTTATTGATGAATCTGTCATTCTAGCTTATCTTAGTTGCTTATTTTTGTTCTCATTTGCTTATTAGATATAAACTTTCATCTGTCTTTGCTTATTTTTCCTATTTTAGCTTATTTAGTGTAAAAAAAGCCAAAACAGTTAACCATTTAGCTTTTTAGTTAAGTTAAGCATTCTGTCACTTTATTTAGCTTATTTCGTGCTTATTTTTGATTTAATAAAAAAGGTGCTTTTGTAAAAATTGCTTATTTGTTGCTTTTATAAAAAGTTGTAAAAAATGGAATTTGCAAAAACATTTGGGAGTAGAGGAAGCCCCGGGTTGCTGGTGCATTGAATCGAACTGGGACCTCAACCCCACAACCAAACGTTTTATACACACACACTCTACCAACTCGCCCTTGGGTCTTTTTCGGTATATGTTTGCAAATATTCTTTATAAGTAGTTTTAGGCCTTTTGGCTTATTAGCTTTTTTGGCTTATTTCACTACTTATTTGATAAGCTGTTTTCACACGCTTATTTTTATTAGATCCCTTTTTTCAGATTTTTATTAAATAGTTTAGTATTTTTAAACATTTAATTTCATTTAAATCGTTTTTAATTCATAAAAAATTATAAAAAAGTCAAAAAAATATAATTCTTTTTTAGAAAATTTTCTTTTAACATTTAGAACCTAGGAAAATTAGATTTGCTTTCGTAGGGTTAAAATTGCAAAATTTTGTTTTTTAAAGAACGGGATTGAATCCCGTTCATGTTTTTAGTGTTTTTAAGCTTAAATCTCTCCCGTTTTTGGTCTAGTTTTCTTTGTCCTAGCTTTTTAGTTAATTTAGACTTATAAAAACCAAAAAGATCATTTTAGGATTTAATTTTGATAATTTAGGGTTTTTAGGTCCCGTTTAGGATTCCCGTTTTGGATTCCCGTTTTTGCGTTTTTAGTTAAAATTTGTCTTCCCTTAAGAGTTTTTAAGTTTTTGCCTTAGATAACCAATCATAATCTTGTCCCATTCAAGCACCGATTCTCAAAATGCCTCTCGACTTTCAATTGCAATCCTCGTTCGGGATAACGACCCGGGAATCATACTCCCGGATTACTATAATTGAGAGATTTTTTATTCTTACCATTTATATATATTATACTTTATATATCTTATTTTATATTTATTTATATTCCTATTTATAAAAGGTATAATCATGTTGCCCGGGAGGATTGTATACGATTGTTGAGCCGTTTGACAATTTGTGTTTGAAGATCCTTCCATGTGAAGTTATTTTGCTTATTTTCATATAAAATATATATATATATATATATATATACAAAAAAAATTTTCATTCTCTTTTATTAGTATAATTATAATATAAAAAGAAAAATACCAAAAAAAATAAAAATATTGTCTATAAAAAAAATAAAAAAAATACCAAGTTGGTAAAAGAACACCAACATATAATACTTTCAACTGAAGTATTATCCATTAATAAGTTCCCGAACCAAAGATAAAAAACTTACCTTTTATGTCTCTCGCGAGGTACGACTCACCTTTTAAAGTTAAACAAACTCCTTTGTGCGTTTTACTTTTAGAGAGTTACCGAGAAGCGAGTTGATTATTAGGTTTAAGTGTCTTATCTCACTGTCTGTTATTAAAATATATTATGAATACATTGTTGAAAAACTAAAAAAATAAAAAAAAATAAAAAACCAAAAAAATTAGTATAAATTTTCTTTTTACATTTTAGTGCATGCGCACTCGTTCTCAATCTCGTAATCTTAACCGTCAACAACAACAAGTCAACCCGACTTTTGTTGAACCATTCAATCTTGTTGAACCAATTGAAAATCAAGCTCCTCCCGTAGTTACGATGGACGATACTCGTACTATGGCTCAATTGCTCGAAGCACCCACCGTGGGTTACGAGGATGCTATCGTTGTTCCCGAAATCACCGCGGACAACTTTGAGCTTAAGCACGGTTTGCTTACCCTCGTTCAAAACAAACAATTCTTCGGACATGACAAAGAAGACCCTCATGCTCACATCCGTTATTTCAACAAGATCACTTCTACGATGAAGTTCCCGAACGTCCCGAGTACGTCGGTAAAGCTTATGCTTTTCCCATTTTCCCTCGAGGGTGCAGCCCGGATTTGGCTTGAAAAAGAACCCCCTCGATCGATTCTTACATGGGATGATCTTGTTTCGAAATTCATCAACAAAAGGCAACAAATTCTTCCACCTTGCCAAAACAAACAAATCTTCGGAATGAAACATCACAGAGAGATTTTCAACAAAGATTTGATGAAACCTTCTACGAGGCATGGGACCGATTCAATGATCTTCTTCGGGCATGCCCACATCATGGATTTTCGGAGTTACATCAAATTGGATTACATCTATAATGCTTATGATTCTAATGAATCCAAGAATTCGATGAATTGTACGCCGCGGGTGGTAAATTTTTGATAAAATGCCCCGTGATTGCCTAAGAATCATTGAAAGCAAATCTAAAGTTCGTAATTCACGTAACAAACCGGTTGTTGCAAAAGTGAGTTCGTGCTCTTCTACCCTCGGTATTTCTCTCGATGTTGCCGAACTTAAAGACATGGTGAAAGCTTTACTTCTCGATAAGAAAAAATTAAACCAGCTCACCCGCTCCCGGAAAAAGCGGTCGAGGAAAGTTGTGTTACTTGTGGTGGTGCTCATTCTTACCGAAATTGTCCCGCCAATAATGGCAACATTTATCGTGACAATATTCAAGAGTACGTCTCCCAAGCTGCAATCTCTTATTTCAATCAAGGAAATACCGGTTTACCGAGCCCACCGGATTGCTAAACAAATTCGACCTCCCCCCACCCCCCCCCCCCCGGGGGGGGGGGGGGGGGGGGGGGGGGGGGGGGGGGGGGGCCCCCCCCACCACAAAATGTTTCAAAACCCCAACCCACACAAAAAATTTTAAGGGGGGGGGGGGGGGGGGGGGGGGGGGGAAAAAAAAAAAAAAAAAAAAAAATAAAAAAAAAAAAAAAAACAAAAAATTTTTTTTAAAAAAAAAAAAAAAAAAAAAATAAAAAAAAAAATGGGGAAGAAAGGATTATATTTAATTTTTGTTGATTTTAGGGTATTTTAATTTTAATGTTTGTTGTATTATTAATTGGATTGTGTGATAAGAATGGTTATTAAAAAGTATAATTATTGATAAGTAATTAGAATAGAAATTTAATTAGTATTTTTTATTTTGTATGTGTTGAATATAGAATGATGGTGGTTTATTAAATAAAATTAATTTATGATTTTGAATATTGAATATTTTTATAATGCTTTTCCAAAGTTTGTGAATTCCCAATACAACCTCTTTTTTTCTACTTCAGTTCAGGACACTCCCTATAATACATTACAACCGAAGGGTAGACTTAAAGGTATTACCCACCCGAATGTTTTGCTTATCAAGACCACGAGTCCTACTACTACTATCTCTCCTCCTAAATAGTGGAACTGAAACCGAGGTGACAAAGGACAACAATGGCCTTCTACTAATAACGAAGTAACTCAAGAATGTCCAAGCCTTCGTTGTCCAAGTTCAATCTCAAGTAACCAAAATTCTGAGCTGTTGTTCTCCCTTGTGCTATAGTGCTATCCGATTCCTAACTTGAAACCGACAAATATCCATATTCCTTCGAGAACTAATGATGAAAGGGCCCGAGAAAAGCTAACGACCAAATTGAGAAATTTTACAAAATATTTAAAGATTTGAGTTTCGAAATTAGCTTAGCGGATGCTTTGACTCTTATGCCAAAATTTACCTCAACTCTTAAGAACTTAATTGGAAACAAAGAAAAATTAAGTGAAATGGCTAGAACTCCTTTGAATGAGCATTGTTCGGAGGTCATCCTCAACAAGTTACACGAAAAACTTGGAGACCCCGACAAATTTCTAATACCGTGTGATTTTCCCGGAATGAATGAGTGCTTAGCCTTGGCCGATCTTGGCGCTAGCATAAATCTCGTGCCATTATCCGTGTGGAAAAAGTTTTCTCTTCCTGAGCTCACTTCTACTTGTTTGACTCTTGAACTTGCAGACCGTTCGATTACCCAACCGATCGGTATCGCCGAAGATGTCATCTAAAAGTAGGAAAGTTTAAATTCCCGGCCGACTTTGTAGTCGTAGACTTTGATGCCGATCCCCGAGTCCCCCTAATTCTCGGGAGATCCTTCTTAAAGACCGGACGTGCTTTGATTGATGTGTACGAAGGAGAATTAACTCTTCGTGTTGGAAAAGAAGCCGTAACATTCAATCTTGACCAAACTTTGAGATACTCCTCTAATTACGATGATATGACGGCGAACCGAATCGACGTTATTGAAATGGCTTGTGAGGAGTATTCCTCAAAGTAATTTCCCGTTTCCTCCGATGTGAATCCGCTAGTGGAAATCCCACTCCTTATTATGACCCGATCGTTTCTACCTCTTCTCCGACTCTCACTCCCTTTGGGGATAGTGATTTTCTTCTTTAGGAAGTCGATGCTTTCCTCGCTCTTGAAGATGATCCAACTTCACCGAAGAAAAAAAAAGAAGTTGATGACTCTTACTATGACCCGGAGGGGGATATTCTTCTTCTTGAATCATTTCTCAATGATGATCCATCACCCCCTCCCAACCAAGGAAATTATTTGCCTGAAATTCGAAAAGAACTGAAAGTTTGTGTAGCTAAAACTGATAAATCTTCAATTGATGAACCTCCCAAAGTCGAACTCAAGGACTTACCTCCTCATCTCGAATACGCATTTTTGGAAGGTGACAACAAGTTACCCGTCATAATTGCTAAAGACTTGAGTGTCAAGGAAAAAGCCGCTCTCATAAAGGTTTTGAAGTCACACAAGCGAGCCATCGCTTGGAAACTCTCCGACATCAAGGGTATTAACCCGGAATTTTGTACTCACAAGATTCTTATGGAAGAGGACTACAAACCGGCGGTTCAACACCAAAGACGGGTGAATCCAAAAATCCATGATGTCATCAAAAAGGAGGTTGAAAAACTTCTTGACGCCGGATTAATTTACCCGATCTCGGATAGTCCTTGGGTAAGCCCCGTACATTGCGTACCGAAAAAGGGTGGCTTTACCGTTGTTGAAAATGATGAAAATGAGTTAATTCCAACTCGATTGGTTACGGGTTGGCGTGTATGCATTGACTACCGAAAGTTAAATGAAGCCACTCGTAAAGACCACTTTCCACTACCGTTTATGGATCAAATGCTTGAGAGATTAGCGGGAAACGAGTACTATTGTTTTCTCGATGGTTTCTCGGGTTACTTTCAAATTCCCATCGACCCTCATGATCAAGAAAAGACAACATTCACGTGTCCTTACGGAACGTTCGCCTACCGTCGCATGCCTTTTGGCTTATGCAATGCACCGGGCACGTTCCAAAGGTGTATGATGGCTATCTTTCATGATATGATCGAAAAAACGATGGAAGTCTTCATGGACGACTTTTCGGTCTTTGGGAATTCATTCAAAAATTGCCTCTCTCGTGTAGACAAGATGCTTCAAAGGTGTGAAGACACCAATCTTTGTCTAAATTGGGAAAAGAGTCATTTTATGGTAAAGGAAGGCATTGTCCTTGGCCATAAGATTTCCAAAAAAGGGATTGAGGTTGATAAAGCCAAAATCGATGTGATTGCTAAGTTACCTCATCCCACCACCGTAAAGGGTGTTCGGAGTTTTCTCGGTCATGCCGGTTTCTACCGACGGTTCATTAAGGATTTTTCCAAAATTTCCCGACCAATGACTCATCTCCTTGAGAAGAATACTCCGTTCATTTTCTCCGATGAATGTATTCAAGCTTTTCAAACATTAAAGAAAAAACTTACTGAAGCTCCAATCTTGATTGCCCCCGACTGGGACCTACCCTTTAAGCTTATGTGCGATGCAAGCGACTTTGCCATAGGTGCAGTCTTGGGGCAACATCATGAAAAACACTTTAGGCCTATACACTATGCTAGTAAAACAATGAACGAGGCGGAATCGCATTACACTACGACGGAGAAAGAAATGTTAGCCGTGGTGTATGCTTTCGAAAAATTCCGATCTTACCTCATCTTAAACAAAAGCCTAGTGTATACGGATCACCCTGCCCTAAAATATCTCTTTGCTAAAAAAGATTCCAAGGCAAGATTGCTCCGGTGGGTTCTCCTCCTTCAAGAGTTCGATTTCAACGTAATTGACACAAAAGGAGCCGAGAATCTCGCGGCTGATCATCTTTCCCGATTAGAAAATCCTTATGAAAATGTGCTCGACCTAAAGGAGGTAAATGAAAAGTTTTCTCTCGAGACACTTCATATGGTGACTTCTCGTGGTGACTCAAGTACCCCGTGGTTTGCCGATTATGCAAATTACCACGCGGGGAATTTCATTGTTAAAGGGATGCCGTCCCAGCAAAAGAACAAGTTTTTCAAAGATGTTAAACACTACTTTTGGGACGACCCCTATTTGTTCAAAATATGTACGGATCAAATGATTCGGCGGTGTATTGATGGCCAAGAAGCTGTTGACATCCTCACAGCTTGCCATAGTGGACCCACCGGGGGACATTACGATGCCAACTACACCACCAAAAAGGATTTTGACTCAGGATTTTATTGGCCCACGATTTACAAAGATGCCCATGACTTGGTCACCTGATGTGACACTTGTCAGCGTCAAGGAAAAATTTCGCAGCGTGATGAAATGCCTCAAAATTCCATCTAAGTTTGTGAAATCTTTGACGTGTACGACATAGATTTCATGGGGCCATTCCCGTCTTCACGAGGGAACAAATACATACTCGTGGCGGTCGACTATTTGTCAAAATGGGTTAAAGCAAAAGCGCTCCCCACCAATGACGCTCGAGTTGTTTGTAAATTTCTTAAATCTATCTTCGCCCGATTCGGTGCCCCTCGTGCTATAATAAGTGATCGCGGAACCCATTTTTGTAATGACCAGTTTGCAAAGGTCATGCTTAAATATGGAGTTACTCACCGTCTCTCCACCGCGTATCACCCACAAACAAGTGGGCAAGTTGAAGTATCCAATCGTGGCATGAAACGAATTCTTGAAAGGACCGTGGGCGAGAACCATGCCTCTTGGTCGGATAAACTAGATGATGCACTCTGGGCCTTCCGTACAATTGTCTCACCTGCTAATGATGTTTTCTCTCAACATCTTAGTGATGATGAAGCATCATTCCATGAAGATGCATCAGACAATGGTACTGCATCCAATAAACCAAAAACAAAACAACGACAACAACTCATTCTTCAAAAACACTATCCTTTTATAATCAAACTCCCATTTCTGAGAAGGGAGGAGCAAATATGATATATGGGCCATGGAGATGGAGCATTACCTTGAATATATTGACAATGATGTTTGGAAGGTAATTCAGAATGGAAATTCTAAGAAGAGAATTTCAACTGGAAAAGATTGGTGTTATTAGAGTACTTCTCCAGTTTGCTGCAGAAAATTCATGCGGTTGAAAGGCAAAGGAAGGCAAATAGCCATCTTAATTATGGCAATTCCCAAGGAACATTCTGAGAAGATTTCAGGGAATGGACGTGCAAAAAAATTTGGGATGCCATAAGGACTTGGTTTGGTATGGTGGGTGGTAATGCATTCAAGAAGATGCAGTAAGCTGTTTTAATAAAAAACAGTTTGATGCATTTAGTATATCAAAGTTAGAAGGGTTAGATTAGGGATATGGACAATTCCAAAAAACTACTCGCACAGTTTGAAGCTGATGGTGATTTAAGTATCATTGAGGATGCAAATAACAAGTTTCTCAGATCTTTGCCCTCAGCATGGTCAAATTTAGCAATGACAATGAGAACCAAACCAGATGTTAACACTTTATCCATTGATGACTTATATAATAACCTTAAGGTCTTTGAGCAGGAACTCACAAGTACCTCAAAATCATCTGTAAGTGCTCAAAATGTTGCTTTTGTTTCACACAGCAAGAGCAGCACTAATAAGGTTAAGTCTGGTCATACTGGTGCCTACAATACTTACACTCCTTCTACTTCTTCAAACAATATTCCATCAAGAGAAGTTCCTGCTAGGTTTATCTGTTTGAAGTGATTTATTCACTCTTGTTAAACAATCAGAAGATTATGGGACTTGCTTCATAAGACCTAGGCAACAGATTGGATGATTTGGACATTGAAGAGAATGGAAATAAAAACTGGCAGATAGCAATGATTGCTATTCAAATGAAGAAGTTTTATAAGAAAACTTGTTGTTTTTGACAAAAAGAAGCTTGAATGTTTCAAATGTCACAACACTGGTCATTTTGCTAAGGAATGTACATTTAAGGGGATAAATGATGGAAAGAAGAGAGACTTATTTTATCAAGATCATGGAGTAGAAAGAAAGAGCAGATCAGAACTGTTTGCTGACTATAGTTGGGGATTGTGTTGTCTATTGGGTAGAACATTACAGTAGAAGAAAGTAGAGACAAATCAGGCACTCAAGGCCATCAGCTGCAAAATATTTAGGTATCATTTTATTGTTCTAAAACTTGGCATTGGTCTTATAATAAACTTAAAACCCAGTGTGTATGAACAAACGAATCAGAGTTAGGGAACAAGAAGCAAAAATATTGCCGATAATCAAGCTGTTAGAAATAAGGAAGCTCAAATGTTACTTTTCAAATGCAACAATTATCTCTAAATAAAACAACTTACATTCAGGTAAATGAAATGATGAAAAAGATGAAAAGCTTAAAAAAATATTATAGGAGACTAGGAATGAAAGCTGTAAAGAAAAGGAACAATTACAGAAAATAGTAGATTCATGGAGGATTTCTTTTAAAAACCTTTGGAATAAAAGTAGTTAATTCTGTATGTGTTTCAAATCGTTAACGTTTAGCTTGTGGTATGGATTAAAATCAAACAATGTGGTTTTAAGTATGAGGAAGAATGAATCTACTTTGGTTTAATTGTACTAGAAGAAGACTTTGTTGCAAAACTTTATACAATAGATTTTCATAGACTGATAATTTGAAAGGAAGTTCCAATCCTTTAAACTGGGGACTATACTCTAAACCACAAACTGGAAATTGATTAATTTTGTCCTTGGATTGCAAGTCAAGCAAAAGACAGATGGAATTTTTATTTCTTAAGACAAGTATGTTGCAGACATGCTGAAAAAGTGTAACCTTGCAAGTGTGAAACCTGCAATAACCCCAATGGAGACCAAGATGGCATTGACAAAAGATGAGGAAGCTGATGAAGTGGATGTACACTTATACAGATCCATGATAGGTTCTCTCATGTATTTAACTGCCTCTAGGCCTGATATAATGTTTGCAGTATGTGCTTGTTCTCGTTTTTAGGTTACTCCTAAGACTTCACACCTAAATGTTGTGAAGAGAATCTTTAAGTACCTTAAGGGCAAACCCAATTTGGGCTTATGGTATCCTAGAGAATCATCTTTTGACCTGGAAGCTTACTCAGATAGTGACTATGCTGGGGCAAACCTTGACAGGAAATCCACAACCGGTGGTTGTTAATTTCTTAGAAGCAGATTAATTTCATGGCAATGCAAGAAACAAACAATAGTGGCTACCTCTACAACAGAAGCTGAATATGTAGCTGCTGCAAGTTGCTGTGGACAAGTATTGTGGATTCAGAATCAAATGTTGGACTATGGTTTCAATTTCATGAATACCAAAATCCACATTGATAATGAAAGCACAATCTGCATTGTGAAGAATCCGGTGTATCACTCCAAGACAAAGCACATAGAGATCAGACACCACTTTATACGAGATTCTTATGAGAAGAAGCTCATTAGGGTGGAGAAAATTCACACAGACTTCAATGTAGCTGACCTATTGACCAAAGCTTTTGATGGACCAAGGTTCAATTTCTTAGTGGTTAATATTGGTATGATAAATCCATAGCTACATTTAAGGGGAGGATTAAATGTATAGTTTGTAATCTAGTCATACTAGTTAGTAGAATTAATTATGGTAGGTTATCTTACTTTTAGTAGTTATTAAAATATAATAGATCTAGTAACATAGTGTTTTCGAATAGTTTTGTAGTATATTTTGTGTGTGGCTTAACGTTTTCAGGTTATACTTGGATTGCATTAATTTTGCCAACATCAGAACTTTTAAAAATAGTGTGTATACTGTTCATTATCCCCCTCACACACCTTGCATGTGTTTTAACTTATAGCAAACTGCCAAAACTTCTCACCATACGACAAAACATCACCGCCACTCTCACCTCACCTCATAAACTGCCAAGCCACCTTGGCAGTCCTAGAAAACACTATTGGGCAAGATAAATCAAGGGACGTGATCAATTTGCTTGGGCACAAAGATTCATTCAAGGGCTGAGATCAACTTTGGTTTACACTCACACAACAAACACACCCTCAGCAAAGAAACACACACAGCTGGAAGACCTAGAACCTTCATTAGCTTAATATATATAGGTCATTTGTAAGCCTTGAGGGCACGAAGTTACTTAGTCTTTTTCTAGCTTTTATTTTTTTAGCTTATTTAGTTTAAAGTATTTCAATCTTCCTTGTAATGTTTTAAAATTAATGAAATTTTAAGTTTGGGTCTTAATTCTGTTTTCAAGTTTAAGTTAAGTTTATGTTTTAAAAAGCTCACTATAAGCTCTTATAAGTTTTTATTAAACCAATCCCTATAACCTGTTTTCCTAAAAAGAATGACTTAAATATAAAAAGTGTTAAGAAAAATCACAAAAACCCACCTTTAAATTACCACAACATTTGGATGATAAGCTAGTAAGGGAAGAGCTTATAGGACCATACTAGCTTGTCTTTGATAAGCTAGAGCTTGTAGATCATTTATTTGCCCTGTTTGAGCAAGGGTTTTGTAAGTTTTCATTTTTCCATTTTGCTTATTTACTGTGCATTTGCTTATTACTGCTTATTTTTATCTTATTTATGCTTATTTATGCTGTTTTATGCTTATGTGTCTTAATTTATTGCCTATTTGTCATTTGTTAGAGTTTGTCTTCAAAACTGTCCCTTAAATGCTTATAACTGCTTAATGCTTATTGGCTTATTTTAGTACTTATATTCTATTTAAATTTGCTTATTTATGCTTAACTTTGTTATGTTGTCATCTATCTTTAAGACTCTTAGCTTAAATTTTTCAAAGATCAGCTTAAAAAGGGGTTAGAAAACATAAAGGGGTGTTTGGCACAAGGTGCCAAAGTGGGTAATATTGGGTAAAAGACCATTTGGGTCACTTGGCTTTCTTTTACTAGCATATTTAAGTTGTTATGAATCTATTTTCAAAAGTGGTTAGGTCTTAAAATGTGTTTTCAAGCTTTTCTAATTTGATCTTTTAAAAAATGAGTTTTCAAATGGTCCACAAGTGCTTATTTGGTTAGGGTTTTAAAAGTCAGTTTTAAGTTTTGTTTTAGTGTTCATTTTTGAGTCCTAATGCAGTAGTGTGTGTGCCTATTAGTTTAGTTTCATTTTAGTCAAAATCTGTCCAAGTCAACTTAAGTCTTAATAAGCCATTTTTAATCTTAGATTTCAGATAGTCAACATAGGATTTAGGACTTAAAAATTGGTGTACAAGTAGGGTTTAAGTCAAACTCCATCTGTTTTCATTTAGTTTTCATTTTGAAGCTTATTTGTCAGCTTATTTGTAGGCCTGCTTATTGCCTTTTGTCTTTATAAAATGTGAAAAGTTAGCATATGCTGTCTGAGTAAGCCCATTTCAATTGACCTTTTAATAGCTTATTTGACTTTCAAATTTATTTTTCTTTGCTAAATTTTGTAGCCCCTTGCACAATCTTTAAGCTAGTTTAAGCTTTAAGCCATTAGGTCCCTCTAGGTGCTTAAAAATAAGCCCCCAAAGGTGCCCTTTGGCTGTTTGTCTTCTTGCTTTGTGCCAGTTTGCTTATTTGATTTTTTGGGCTTATTTGCTCACTTTCTTAGCTTATTTTTTACTTAAATTCCTTATTAGGTGTAGTTTAAATCCCTTTTAGCTTATGTTACTTAAGGTAAGGCTTATTTGAGCTTAATTGCATTGTAGCTTAAAATTTTTTAAGTGTTATAGCTTTTTAAGATTTCTGTCCTTTTTAACTTAATTTAGCTTAAACTCTTTGCTTATTTTTGTTTGTTTGTGCTTATTAGGTATAGCCTTTTAGTTAGTTTCAGCTTATTAGCCCTTCTTTTAGCTTAATAGTGTTAAAAAGCCCAAACTGGTAGCAATTTCATAGCTTAGTTAAGTTAGGCTTATTCTGTCTTTCTTAGCTTATTTGTGGTTTATAAAAAAGTTGTTTTACAAAAATTGCTTATTTGTTGCTTTTATAAAAAGTTGTTCAAAAAAATAGAAACAAAAACGTTTGGGAGTAGGGGAAGCCCCGGGTGAGCAAGGCTCGAACCTGGGACCTCAACCCCACAACCAAATGTTTTACACAACACACACTCTACCACTTGCCCTGAGGTCTTTTTCGATTTAAGTTTGCATAATTAAATCTTTATAGTAGTTTTAGGCCTTTTAGCTTATAAGCCGTTTTTGGCTTATTTCACTGCTTATTTGATAAGCTGTTTTTCCCTACTTATTTTTCTTAGATTCTACATTGTTCAATCTACTTTTGCTAATTTTTTCAAAATTTTTATAAATAGTTTAGTATTTTTAAACATTTAATTTCATTAAAATCGTTTTTAATTCATAAAAAATTATAAAAAAGTCAAAAAAATATAATTCTTTTTTAGAAAATTTTCTTTTAACATTTAGGACCTAGGAAAATTAGATTTGCTTTCGTAGGGTTAAAATTGCAAAATTTTGATTTTTAAAGAACGGGATTGAATCTCGTTCACGTTTTTAGTGTTTTCAAGCCCTAATCACCTTCGTTTTTAGTCTAGTTTTCTTTGTTCTAGCTTTTTAGTTAAATAAGACTTATAAAATCCAAAAAGATTAATTTAGGACTTAATTTTGATAATTTAGGGTTTTTAGGTCCCGTTTAGGATTCCCGTTTTGCGTTTTTAGTTAAAATTTGCCTTCCCTTAATTGTTTTTAAGTTTTTGCCTTAATTTTCTAGTAGTTTTAGAAATCAAATCAAAATCTTTTCCCATTCAAACATCGATTCTCAAACCGACTCTCGACTTTCAATTGCATTCCTCGTTGGGGAAACGACCCGGGAATCATACTCCCGGATTACTACATTGAGAGATTTTTGATTCTTACCCTATATATTTATATATTAATATATTTATAAAAATTTATAATCAATATGAATCACTAACCTTGATAGATTTTGGAGGTAGAGCAATTAAAGTTATCAGGAATCAAACAATATGAATATAGTTTGTTCAACACATTAGACATGCCAAAATAATGTGGTATTCTATGAGTATTAGAATTGTGAGACTACATCAGAATTCCTTAGATAACTTAATTCTCTTTAGGTCAAATACTT
Source organism: Tanacetum coccineum (assembly GCA_026074375.1). Lineage (NCBI taxonomy): Eukaryota > Viridiplantae > Streptophyta > Magnoliopsida > Asterales > Asteraceae > Tanacetum > Tanacetum coccineum. Next base: position 10,892 of record BQNB010042032.1, on the reverse strand, counting down.
ACCAATAGGGTCGAGCCAAATTGAATACAAAGTATTTTAAAACCAAGTGCATGCTATAACGTATATTTCTTTGAATAGTTCAAGAACTCTATGTCCATGTGTTTACAAGAAAACAGAACATGTCAAGTATACATTGTAAGTCTTTGAATACTTAAAGGACCTCATGTTTATGTGCTAACAAGAAGACATAACAATGTTAATGCTTACTTTATGTTATAAGTCATTGATAAATTCAAAGACTTGATATTTATGTATTAACAAGAAAACATAATTATAGTAACTAAAGTAGTTATGAACGCAAACTCTTGAGTTCAATAGTAATTTCAAGTTAATTCATACATCATAATTATGATTATATAATTAACCATGATTTTATTGACTAAAATATGTAATCAATGAGTTGGAGTAGCTTAAGAATATATCTTGACATTTAAATGTAATAAGGCAACAAACATCTTGTGTGTTTAAGTCCCAGTAGAATTATTAGCTTTCTTACATTGCGGTCAAGAGAAACCAATAATCATATTGTTATATGTTGTTCCTTGCATACACTTAAGATCTCTCCCACTTGTGTACGGCACAACATTATTTAAAGTAGACAAACAATATGACAAGCGCTCGATTATATAAACAATATGATAATGTCATAGATATTACAAATAGATTTCGAACCATAACGTTTAATAAGGAATTATGGATTATTATTCTATAGATAACGTTTCAGAAAGCAACATCAGAAAGGCAACGTGTTATCTTATAAAATAAAATGCAATATTCCTTAAACCAAGGTCGTTCATATTCGGAAAGTATGAAATTATTCAGAGCAAGCGAGAAATAAATAAGTGGGTAATTTAACAAAGAAATAAATCTTGTAGCTCCTACTAAAATTGACAACATTTGATGAATGTATTTCCAGTAATAAAATGCAAACTCCCACTGGATTTGTCAACATTGTAAGTGTTACAAATCACCAGGTAAAAAAGCAAATAGCGATTTATATACTTTCCTACTTTCTAGAATGCCTACAAGTATCCAATGTACATAGGTATTCAACAGAGTTTATTTCTAAGTTTCTAGTTATGTAGATGAAGCGGACTACCATCATGGCTTCATTATCTTGAATCATTTTTAGCATGCAATTCCCCCTTAATTCAGTCAGCCAGCATAAAGGTGTTTAGCACTATTAGGAATGGAATCGAGTCCAAGAAAATCTACCTAGAATAACATGCTATCAATTTTTTTACCTCGTGCGGTTTAAAACTCATACATCGTGACAATTGCAAGATTCATTATTGTTGTATCTTATAGACAAAATGTAATCTGTTACGACAAAGTAATTTATCTTTCAAAGATTTCATAACCGAATAAGGGTAATGAAAGATTTAAAGTGAGTTTAAATATAATTGATAATATTATAACCTATCTTTATCTTGTCCAACCAATAAGAAGAATAGTAAGTCCTCCAACTTTTTTAGCCAGACAAAAGACACTGTATTTCTTCTATGAGAAAACAAACTTGTTTACGGAATTATGTTGCAATAACACAATTAATTAGAACATAGAAATTTTAATTTTAATATTTCAATAATTAAATTCTTAATAGAATTAACTACCCAATTAATTTACTAATTAAGACTAAGATCCAACTTGACCTACCACTTATTAACCAGAGGTCTGACCAGTGAGAAAACAAGTAGGGCAAGAGGTAAGCAACAAGCATTAATTGCATTTAATGTAACTCTCAGATTTATGAGACTAGTCATAATGTTAGTAATCATATAATAATGTCGTGAGCATGTTTAGTTCTCATCTTATGCCTCAAGTCCGAGGTCTGACCAGGTAACCGGATTTAAGTCCACCAAGCAAGAACGCGCAAAAATAGTTAGAGGTTTGACCAGTGAACCGTAATTACCATGGGTTGGAATAACCCTGAGGTCTGACCAGAGAGGCCAAACCAAATGCACGTGTTCTTGGTTGGTTGGCATTGACTTAAAATTTTCATAGGGGTATACACATAAAAGTGTTAAAAGCGTGTACAAAGAGACATGCAAAACAACTTTGTAGCACTAATTTTAAAAACCTTTTATAAATGACATTATAGGGATTAAATTGATTCACAGTAACTCCAATCGAACGCGCAAAGAAGCTGAGAACCAAGTCAACGCGAAGCTTATTAAAAACCTGAATTCTTTAGGAAATTCCTCCTTAAACTTCTCTTATAGTTTGTTTCTAAGTGGATGATCATATTCTCATTAATCCATAATGTCCTAGTTTGTAAATAATCTAAAATCAAGTTTCCATATTTATAGCCTTATTAATTTCGCAAAAATCAAGTTTTTCCTCGGAACAACTAGCAGGTCACAATGAACATGTGTTAGGCATGTAATTAATAGACTTGTTATCTTTCTTTATAAGCATTAGTCCGTATTGCATACATATTAGGCGTGTAAACGAGTAATCAAGTAAAAATATGCACATAAGCAGACGAATATGAAAAATGACATTAAATAAAAAATGTAAACTTTTAGAATCCGAGTTCTCTTGCGAGTCTTCCCTAATTGGAGAACCATAAGACCCTCACTAGGTTTTCATAAATGTGCCTAGATCGCCCCATTCATCACAAGAAGTGATTGAGTAGGTCTTTTGGCCGGAAAAGGAAACAAAAGCAAACTAAATATCTACAAAGAATCTAGTTCCGAACTAAAAAAATTTATTATCATAAATAAAAATCAAGATCTTTTAGATATATAGTGTGTAAGGGTGTGCAGGAAACCGAAAAACCAAACCTAAACCGAGAAAAACCAAAGAACCAAAACCTAAAAAACCGAAACAGATTAAAAAACCGATGGTTCGGTTTTTGGATTTTGAAAAAACCAATGTTTTTGGTTCTGTGTGGTTTTTGCATTAAAAAAACCGATATAAACCGAACCGATCTTTATAAACATGGGAACAACAATAAGTTTTGATTGAAGCTAAGGGACGATGATTATGCTCTGCTAGATTGACAATATCATGTCGAGTAACTACTCTTTATTTCATATGCTTCTTGAACATGTCATTTAGGACACATAATAAGTTCTCTTTTAGAAGTTTTTTTGTGTTTATTAGGTTTTTATTGTTGTTATTGTGTTGCTTTATAACACATTTTATATGGTCATTTGTTTCTTATTGCCACTGTTCTTTTTTTGTTTTTCATTGTTTGGATTGTTTCTTTAATATTTTGATGGATTAGGTAACGGTATAGCTTCTATCAACTTTGTAAAAGCAAAGCTCGATAAATCGTATAGAAACTGAAAATAAACCGAAAATAAACCGACAACCGAAAAACCAAAGCGACACAAAACCGAAACCGAATGGTTTCTAAAAATCAAAAACCAAAATTTTTCGATTCGATTTCGGTTTTACACAAAAACCGAACCAAACCATGCTCACCCCTAATAGTGTGATTTACTTTCCAAAATAATCATTAATTAAAAAGAAAACAAATCTACTAAATTAATAATTTATTTTTAACCTATATTAACAATTAATAATTTTCAAGATCTAGATCTAATATATTTTATTTAATTATGGCAAAGATTTGCATAATCTTTGCCATATTTGCAATAAAACAATAAATACAATTTAAAACGCAGCAGATCAAGCATGTGAATTAAATCTAGGCGTGTACAATTCAAGACGTGATATAATTTAAAACGTGTAACCCTAATGCCAAAACGAGTTGGCTCATGATGTCATTGTTGGGATATAAGAAACTAGGTAACCAATTAGCTACGAGTGTGCAGCGGAATGGATCTAGTTTTAGCATATAGATTAACACATATAAATTAGACAAGTAATTTACTAACATTTTGTTTACTGAGTTAAATTAATAAACGAACGCCTAATCTTGATCTTGAAAACATAGTGGTTAAATTACCACCTCTACGGTTGCTCACACAAACACGTCAACCACGTATGAGTCGATTGCTAGTCTAACCTTCATGTACCAAACACCACGTGTTGAATCAATTCCCAAATAAGCCACTTGTACTACAACCAAAAACCAAGTAAACCCTAATTAGGGTTTTTCCAAAAAACCCTAATAACCGAAAACCTTAACAAACCGAAATCGGTTAGGGTTTAATCCATAACTGAAAACCCTAGAGCGAGTTATGTGTGTTACCGAGCAAGGATAAAACCAAACGATCACTGTGTGTAAATCTTGAATCGTCGAACAATGAAGACAAGAAAGAACCGAAAACCCCTCGAGGGTTTTACCGAATTCGGTAAGGGGAAGAACCAAAAAACCTAAAAGAGGGTTTTAGGGTTTCAGTTAAGGTTTTGGGAGGAGGGAGCACCAAAAATTATCAAGGTGATTTAAGGATTGGTTGAATGAAGAATGAGGTGTAGGGTTTGTGTTTATATAGGTACAAGCCCAAACCCTATTCTTATACAACAAGGAAACTAATTTTCCTTTTCTCCCATCTTTTAACTCTATAACCGAACAAACACCCCCTTCTAGAACCCAAGGGGTTCGGCCAAACAATGGCCCCCTTGAGGTTCGGGTTTTGTCCACTTTAGTCCTTGGTTTATAATATTTAAATGTACGTTAACTTAGTTTGACAAGTAACGGTAAATAACGACTATGTAAATATTTATCGTGAAGTAAAACATACTCTTTGCGTTTAACGCGTGCCCCTAATAGGATCACGTATTTCTAACGTATAACTTGCGAAACCGACTAACATATTCCAACATATCCCACTTGGGAGTCGGAGTAGCAGGCTGCAGATATACTGATAATTGGCAACGTCTAACAAACATAAACAATTTCCTTTAAATTAGAAATACTTGAGATAAAGTTTCAAGAACAATCTCAGCTTTAATGGTTATGTATTACTTGCCATTATCATCCCTTTTTTCAGATACCGTTAATAACAGAAGTGAAGCAAAATAAACCAAGAAACGAAGCCCCGGAGTCGTTATTCTAGGTGTACAAACTAAAAGGTCCCTGATTTCGACTCCATTCTAAGCTATAAGCTCAAACCAGGTTTCTCTAATCTTATATCCGTAATTCATACCTTTTAATATTTTCATAAGATCATAGCTAAAATCAAATAATATAAAAGCTTTGAACTCAAAACCTATGTGTTAATGAACCTTTGATCCAAAACCTGTAAACCCAAACCCTAATTTCATATTTTTAGCATAATCTATAAGTTACGATTATAAACAATTGTTATAATATTTCCAATAAGCTCAAATAACATTAAAATAAGTACTTTTGATAAGTCATGAAAGAATTTGATCTTAAAATCCGCACGTTTTCATTTTAAAACCCTAATATGGCCCGTTTTGCTTTCTAGCTTAACGAATCGTTAATATAAACTTGGGTTGTGTTAAATCTTCATATTTTAGTTTATTATAACTTATAAATGTCTATTGAAATGTTAAAATAAGCTTTCATGTCAAATGGACATGTTTGTAAAAATTATCCTGCAAAGGGGTAATATATCGTAACTTTCAGAAACTATAACTAAAAGGACAAAAGTGTCATTTAATCAAAGTTTCTAACTACAAGTGTCTATATGTCACTTATAAAGTACAAGGTTTACTTGGTATATCTTTTAAACTTCAGGGACCAAAGTCGTAAAAGTGCAAACTCCAAGGGTATATTTTGTCACTTTTTAAACTCAAGGGTCTAAAATGTAACATTTTGAAAAAGTATAAAAACACATTCAAAACATTACAAAACATAACTTTAATTAACGCTTGACGTGCTTAACATTCATAATTGATAAAAATGCTTAAAACTGCTTATGTTAAACTAGTATATCATTCATCACGATGTGCTTTCAAAAATCATGTCCCGGAGTTCATATCCATACCAAATACTAGGGAGCTTCATATTAAGGCATTTCATCTTGGTATTACTTCTACTGAGTTGTGGGTTTACGATTAAAGTGCCCTAGCTCTCAACCTTTACTGAATGACATCTGAATATTGATGGCCCGAAGGGTGTTATGATTATTTATGTTAAAATCAACTTCATATTCAAATTACAAATTCAATCAAACTAAGACTTAAACATATATTCACAGGTTTCTGTGACCGAAGCGTTACTATCATTTCATAACATGCTATCAATTTCCCTAAACCGTTCAGGTAGTTCATAGCCTCGCATTTCAATCTTTTTATAAACCCGCGAGGAGGATACATGCTATAAACATGAATGCAATTATTTCTGTATGCTATTTCAATTTACTATTGCCTAAGTAACTGCTTTGCCTTTAAGTCCCCATAATCATGAACCGTTAATTACTCTCCATAGTAAGCGCGAATGTTATGAATAGATCTATTTGGGCTGGACTCCCCGTTGGTGTACCCAGTTACGAGTAACCAATTGCACATCATTAGAAATCACGCGGGTATTTTGGCAAAGGTACCCGCAGGGGCAATAACGTATCATCATACCCTAAGGCATCGGATTCATGAGCTAATGGCAATAATAAATATGTTTTTCAATAACGAGTGTATAACAACGTAACCCAATATCGCACTTGCATTCAAATTATTAAACTTAAACCTATAGATTTCACTCAACCTTTGTGTTGACTTTTTAGCATGTTTTATCTCAGGTAACTAATGGCATGGAGTGGCGAGGACATGAAGATGGAAAAACCGTTATCATTCAAACTTTATTGTATAGATTTTGGGAACCTCTCGTTTGTAAAAACTCTGAAGAAATAATGAATGATAACTTATTTTCAAAAACGACTCTTTTTGATTCGTTTTCTATGATTATGACTATTGTACCTTGAAGTAATACCCCAGATTAGCTTCCGCTGCTATATGTAAAAATGGGGGTGTTACAACCTTCCTTTGGGTAAGCTTGGTCATTGACTTGGCAATCTTTGAGAATCCTTCAATGAATCTTCGGTAATGATCGGCAAGACCTAAAAATTAACGAATCTCCATTGCAGTCTTAGGAGATTGCCAATCTTAAATAGACTCAATCTTGGCGGGATCCACATGAATACCTTGACTGTCAATAATGTGTCTGAGGAACTATACTTTTGGAATCCAAAATTCACACTTAGAAAATTTTGCATACAACTCCTCTTTCTTAAGCAATTCCAAGATTAACTTGAGATGTTCTTCGTGCTCTTGCTTGTTCTTTGAATAGATCAGAATACCATCAGTAAAGACAATCATGAATTTATCCAAATATGGTTTGTACACCCGATTCATGAGGTCCATAAATATAGTCGGTGTGTTAGTCGAACCAAACGGCATAACTTGAAATTCATAATGTCCATATCGAGTTCTGAAAGTGGTCTTTGGGATGTCTTCTTCACGAACACTTAGTTAATGATAACCCGACCTCAGGTCGACCTTCGAGTATACACTTGATCCTTGAAGTTGATCGAACAAATCATCAATTCTTAAAAGCGGATAATGGTTCTTCACCGTTAGCTTATTCAATTCACTAGGGGCCTAGAAGCATCCTTTCAGCACTATAAATTCAAGCATTCACTTACACACATAAGGAGGACCTTTTTTTTATCTAGTTTTTAGCTTCTAGAATTTTTAGCTTATGTAATGTTAGCTTTTAAACTTTAGCTTTAGCTTTTCAAATTCAGTAATTGTAATCTCTGTTTCAATACATTGTAATCCATTTTCTAGTTAATAAATCCAGAGTTCACTTTTTTACTAAATTCTGTCATAAGCTCTTAATAAGCTCAAATTTTTATAATTGTTTATAAGCTTCTAACAAACTCTTTATTAGCTCTTGAGTACTAAAAGCTCAAATTGAGCTTAATTCAGTCATCTAATTTACTTAAATCCTTAAAATCAGTTAATTACCCTTGCTTAACAGATTTTGGACATTTGGATGATAAGCTAATCATGGAAGAGCTTATGAGACCCCTACCAGCTTATCCTTGGATAAGCTGGAGCTTGTAGATCCAGCTCATTGATCCTTGATTGCCTTTGTTTAGCTGAGGCTTTTGTAAGATTTGGGGGGGTAAGAACGCTCTTTTAATTCAATGTAATATTTAGCTCTAATCTTGCATTTGCTTATTTTCAGCTTATTATTTGCTTAATTGTGCTTTTATCTATCTTATTATGCTTATTGTTCATGTTTAACTATCTGTTTTTAGCTAAAGTAGTTTAGATCTTAGTTTTCCATTTCTTGTCTTAAAAATCAAAAAAAACCAAAAAATTAGCATAAGTAGTATATTAGTATTTCTGGCTTAATTGCTTGTTAGTATAAGCTCATTAGGTTCAGATTTATAAGTTGTTTATCATTTGATTCTTTAAAATTGTTCACACTAGATTTAATTTTCAAGTTTAAATAGATTCTAAGATTTTTAAATGAGTGTTAGGATTTACTCAGTTTGACCTCAAAAAGTCAAAGGAAATTGATGTAAATTTTGAATTAGATAAGTCATCATATAAAATTAATTTGTGAAGTGAAATCATGGATTAATTTTCAAATTGAGAAAGTTTTAGTGAAAACTATTTGAATTTGCACCAGGGGAGTTTGATTTTTTTAAGTTAGTAAGAAATATTTGATCCAAGCCTTCCTGAGCTTGGATTTTGTTTTGACTTGGTTTTGTACTCACTCTATGGTGGTGTGTACAAAGCATGATTGACCCTTAAGGTCACCTGCATTAGTTAAACCCCATTTTACCAAGTGCATCAGATAGGATCACTGCAGTTTAAGGACTGCAGTCCATTTGGTTTAGGTTTTTAAGTAGCTTAAGTAGCTTTTAGTTTTCAAAATTAAGTAGGCTTATATTTTACATGTAGGTTAAGATAGTTTAAAACTGAAATTTCAATTTCTATCTTATTATCTAGGTTAAATTAGTTTTTAAAGTTCACAAAAATTTTGAAAATACCAAAAATAGTAGCTAGTAAGACTTAGTTTCTAATTTTAGATTTTTAGCTTATAGGATTAGATTTTATGAATTGGAATTGTAGCTTAATACTAGTTTGTTAAGTTTTCAAGAGCTTAGCTTCAGTTTTAGCTTATTGTAGATTATAGCTTAATTAGTTTTTGAGCTTTAAGTGCTTCTTCCTGAGTTAGCAGCTTAGATCATTAGATTTAGTAGTCTTAAAGTGTTTTTAGTTAAGCTTTTTTCAATAAGCTATAGTTTTCCAAGGTCTTTTCAAAAAGTTTTTTTTAGAAGTCTTTAAGCTAGTCTTTTAGAAAAACCAAGTTTCACTTCTTAAAAAGCTTATTTAAATAGAAGCTCAAAAGTCTGCTTAGGGACTGTTTGGTTTGTAGTTTTCATAATATTTGGATTTTCAATGCTTATTTTGTTTTCTATTGCTTATTTCTCTCTAAACCTGCTTATCAGGTTATCTTAGGTTAGTAGTAGCTTAGTTAGTCCTTGCCTTAGCTTATTGTGGTCTTTTAGCTTATTTAGTTTAAGAAAAACTTAAAAAAATGAGTTAAAGTGCAACTGTCTAGTTATAAGCTATTTTCTAGCTTATTTAGGGCTTTTCATAAAAAGTTTCTTTTATAAAAAGTGCTTATTTTCAGCTGTTCTAAAACTTTGCTTTTATAAGTTTTTAAAAATAAAAAAAAGGGAAGGTGGAAATCGGGGGTGAGCAAGGCTCGAACCCCCGACCTCAACACCCTCAACCCTTTTATAACACACACCACACACTCACTACCACTGCGCCCTGGGGTCTTTTTCGTTAAACTCTTACAACATTTAATTCTTATACACATTTTACCCTCATAAGCTTAATAAGTTGTTTTAGCTTATTCCGCGGCTTATTCATTAAGCTGTGTAATCGAGTTTATTTTTCCTAGGTTCTAATTAGTATAAGCTATTTTCTGTATTTTTCTAGACTTTTTATAGATAGTTTAGTATTTTTAAACATTTATTTTTATTAAAAACTTAAAAAAATCATAAAAATAGAAAAATAATCAAAAAAATATAAATCTTTTTTAGAAAATTTTCTTTTATCATAAAGTTTATAGGAAAATTAGTTTTGTTTTCGTAGGGTTTAATTTACAAAATTTCGATTTTTAAAGAACGGGATTTGTTCCCGTTCTTATTTTTCGCGTTTTAAAGCTCATTTTAAATCCGTTTTTGTTTTAGTTTTCTTTAAACTTTCTTTTTAGTCAATTAAAGTCCATTTAAAAAGAAAAAATTAATTTAGGTTTAATTTTAGAAATTTAGGGTTTTTGCCCAACGTTTAGGGCTCCCATTTCGCCTTTTTTTTATTTCCCGTTATTTGTTTTCATGCTTAATTGTTATCATTTGCTTATTTTAATTTGTATAAGTAGATAATCAAATCAATCTTTGTTTCCAATTCAAATCATTGTCCGAACAACAAACATGGTTTCAATTTCACAAATCGTTGGGGGATAACGACCCGGGAATCATACTTCCCGGTAAATATACGTATTATATTATATATTTTTGAAGATTTTCCTTATTACCTTTGTCCTCTAGGGTAATTTGGTAATTTTCCATCATATTATATATTTTATTATCACGTATATATAGATTCTGACGAATTAGTATTTCTATCAACCTTTTCCAACAAATATGTGTCATAAACGAATTCAGATTGCTCAGAATGTTGTTGTTCATTAGCAAGTATATTATGTTCAGTAGATAGTTATACCACAGCCATTGGCTGTTTGTCATTACAGAGTTGATATCTGCATCCTCAGCATGTGTATCTTTCCCGGGTCTACTGCTTGAAACATGACTTTCTGATTATGTCTCATTGCTTTCCGTAACAACCAAACCATCATCTAATGCTTTACTCGAATCAACATTTCCCTCTTTTGACTACATAATTCTGTCATTCATCCTTCTGTCATACTCTCGTTTATGCTTCGCTCTTTCCTGAATTGACTTCTGAATAGATTCCATGTGCTA
>BQNB010042031.1:0-46387 GCA_026074375.1 Tanacetum coccineum | reverse complement strand
GTTGACCACAGCTTTGACTTTTTGACTTTTCCTAGCTTTGGCTTTGCATTTCTGGCTTCTTTTGTGCTCTTCCGTTCCTCATGTCCGTGTTTGCCCGTTTTTGACGGTTTTCTTGTGATTTTTGATATATCCGTACCTACACACACAAAACACAAAAACAAGCATATCTTTGCCATTTTTAGTCTGTCTTGGGTCATTTAGGGTCATTTTTGGTGTTAACGGATATGTGTATTTTACACTTATCAGCGACCCATTTTGGGGGTGTTACAAGCAGTAATAACTTTACACTAGCAGTACTAATATATATACTAACAGTAGTAACTGTGACCTAGCAATACTAACTTTATACTAGCAGCACTAACTACTTATCATATTTTTCATTAAAGGTAATGAACAGCACTAACTTTTGCTTAGCAGCAATAACACAAACCTTAGCAGCATTAACTTTAAGAAGGCTTTTAATCCTAAAATTCCTCCCCTAAACTTAATATTCTTCTTCAAAATCATCAAGTTTCATTCAATGCTTCATCAATCACCAGGAGGATGCTTCCAAACACTTCATTTAGGTACATAGCCTTCCTTAAGCTATTTCTTGACCAATCTAAGAAGCTCAAATGCCATTTCACATTCATAATCAACTTGAAGCTCCACATCATTAAACATCTGATGTAGTGTGTGATTTGTAAGTGGATACATCTTCTCAACCAATAGATAAAATATCATGGATTATATTGTTACAGAATAAACTCCGCAAGAATCATAAAGCTTCCAGTTCAGCACTTTAACTAATCCTTGTTGATTCTTCCATATATTATCTTCAACATGATGTTCAAACATGGTCTTCAAATTAAGAAGTAAGAAATTATCCATGTAATTCACTGGTTCTGTCTTCTTAAATCTTGCTTTGACTATACTCCAAAGAACTTCTAAGTCTTCTATGTCAAAGTTTTTAAGCATTTTTCCAAAATTTAAATACATCTGAGTCTTACCATCTGCTTTGATAATTTGGAAATAGCTTTTCTTTCTTTCTTTGTAGATCTTGTAGTCAACAATGGTTAGAGATTTAGTAGATAAAGGTGTAGCATCAATAGTTACATCATCTCCATTATCTAGAATTATTTCCAAACATTGCTTAAGCTCTTCAGACTCTTTGTCTTCTTCTAACTTTTGCTTTTTAGAGCTTTCTTGTTCCAGCTTTTCTCCTGCTCTCTTTAAACTGCTCTCTTATGATATTTCTGCTTCAACTTTCTTTGAAATTTCTTCCTGCTCTGTTTCTACCTTCTTGGAACTCTCTTCCACCTACTCAGTTATGTAGTCAACAAAGGTATTCACCCTTTTCATTGCTTTGTCAAACAATTCTTGAATATTGGCAAAGGACTTGTTCTTCAAACTTTTAGGCTTCCATCCTTCCATGTTTTTCAGATAAGTACACATGATACTCCTTTGTTGAGCTCTTAATGGTGGTCTGTTCCTCTTTTCTTCTACTCTCTTAGCTGCAGAATGTTTTCTTCTTTGCTCTAAGAATTGTACAAACAATCTTGCCTTTTCAGCATTAGCAAATTCATCTTGCTCTTGAGCTTGCAGTCTTTGATCCAACTAATAATCAGCATCAATTTTAGCCTGAACATCATCCCAAGCTATGTTGGCTTCTTCAACTTGATGCGCTTTTTCTCTGGCAAGCCTTTCTTCTTCTTCTTCTTCTTTAACTTGTAGCTTAAAGTAAGTTCTTCATTAATTTTGAGTAGTTCTTTCTTAGACATTTTCTTTACAGGTTCTGGTTCAACCATTTTGCCTTCACCCTTGTCCTAAACCTTGACCTGTAATGGTTGTTGTGAAGAAACTGTTGGTGTAGGTGCTTGCCCTTATTCATGAATAACATACCCTTTGCTTCGGGTCTTGTGCTAACATCTGTAATTATTGTAGCAGTGGTTATTGTTGTAAGTGTTGGTGTTGTAGTTATTGTTGTAGCCTTGGGTCTTGCACTCTTTAATTCTACCAGTGCCTGAGCTAAAGTTATTTCAACATCAGTTATTGTAGTTGTTGTAGTTGTAGTTGTAGCAGCACTAACTGGAATTGTAACAGCAGTAACTTCTTCAACAACACTTCTTGTTTCCTCAGCAGTTTTAACAATATCTACACTTTCAACAATCACCTCATCACCATCTAAGTCATTAACACCAAACATATCTTTATCAGTCTGAACATTGACTAAGTAAATGTCTTCATTAACATCAATATTAGCTATCCTCCCCTGTTTAGATGCATCCTCTTCACCAAAACCTTCATCTTTAGAGGATTCTACCCTTCTTGATGAACCAACACTGTATAATCTTCTAAGTCCATGAGTTCTTAACATATTCCTCCTCTCTAGCTTCTTGACTTTCTTTTTTAAACTTGCAATCTCAATAGCTTGAGTGGTCTTTGTAGTCTCCAAAGCAAGAACTCTTAATTGTAAAGTTGTACATAATGCCATCAATTCCTTAAGTTTCAGTCTATCCTCACCACTTCGAAGTGTGTTACCTCTTGCGAGCAGTAGATCATTGGAATGCTAATATACATTCTCAGACCTAGTCTGAGCAATTGTATCCCCCATGGTTTTCTTGGCGCCTGGGACCACTACCTGAACTAGTTCCTAAGGAACTTGATTCATTAAGTGTTGCCTTGGATTGGGTCTTATCTATGTTACCACTGTCCTGCTATGCTTCTAAGCTAGTAGCAGTAGTGGAAGCCCTTTCCAAACTGTCATCCATCTCCTCATTGACAGCCTTATCTGCTATATTAGTTATAGGACCACTAGGCTGAGGTACCTCAATGTCCTTTCTCTTTGACCTTGTTGATCTTTGTTTCTTTTGAGGTTGAGATGTTGATGGTTGAATAATAATAGGTGTGTGTTGGGGATCAGTTGGCATTTCTGAACCTTCACCTACTTTTTCTTGATCTTGTACCATCATTGTTTAGAATAATGGTGTTTCCTTTCTAGAAAAACCTTTTCCAACCCTTTTCATATTCCCAAATATCTTCTTAGTGTGAGAGGGTGCAATGTAAATTCTCTTGTGAGTAGGCATCCCTTCAAGTTGTTGATTCAAAAACACTTGTACAAACCTTGGATACATCAAAAAATTTCCAGACACATTATCCAAGTTCTTCACCATACTTTCAAAAATATACTTTGAAAAGTTAAACTTCTGGTTTGTAGCTAAACAAATGATTGCAGATGCCATAGTGCTACTAAACTCATTCCATGTAGTAGTCTTAGAACTTAGGCATTGTAAATTAGTATGAATCAAAAATTTCCATTGTTGGGAAAAGAATGCCTTATAGAAAGTAAGCTTTTGTGAAATTTTCTCATACCCCATCCTTGTAAGTTCTTCAAAAATGGTAGAGTTTGGTAAACAATCAATACCTTCAGCATCTTTTAGTTAAAGATCTCTTCTCGCAGTTGATTCTGTGACAATTATCTTCTTACCATCAACTAGGGCATGTAACTGAACTTCCCCATTAATAGTTTTGGCCTTGACAGTAGACCAGAACTGTTCGATACACAAAGTATATATAGTGGGATTAACGGTTAAAGCATATCTATAGTAGTGCAATCAGAAAATCCTCTAATATGTTATAAAACACCATCACATTCTATGGGATATAAACACCAAAGCACAATTGTTGTAAAATGCAAGCAAACTTATAGATTACGCCATTTGTGTTGGTTATTGATCATGGATGATAAACTTGAGTTAGTTTTTTAGATAAGAGAGATATTAGAAAGACTTAACCAATAAAATGAATAGATATGAACCCTTAATCGAAGTATTTATGAAAATACCCTCAACATCATTAACTTAGAACTAGCAGTAGTAACCCTTATGCCTAGCAGCATTAACTTTGAGTTACCAGCATTAACTCCAATTCCATTCCAAACACTGTATGTTTTTAATATATTTAACACTCTTTCTGTTTTTCAACTTACCATTTCTCTCAATTCTTTTACTCACCAAATTACTCTGTCTGTTTTTATTTCACACATCTCACTTTCTATTTTTATTCTTACCAACTCTCTCAATTCTTTTACTCACCAAAACACTCTGACTGTTTTTATTCTAATAACCAGCTTATCCATTATTAATCTAACACTTTTCTTTGCTTTTTCTGCAAAAAGTTAGTCCAAAAACAAAGAAAACACAATCCATAGCTATTTTTACAATGATCACAGTATTAATTATACCTAACAGTATTAAGCATAACTAATAGTATTAACTCAGCAGTTTTAAGTATAACTAGCAGCACTAATTATCCTTAACAGTAGAAACTTTTAATGACATGGATAACAGTACTAATTCATACAAAACTCTAAAAAAAACATAAAGAGATAAAAAAAAATTAAAGATTTAGCATTCCAATATTAGCAATCAAATATTGAAACGTACTTACATCAAAAGCTTTTGTATGTAAATCTGCAGCATTCTTGTCAGTATGGATTTTAACCATTTGAATCAATTTCTTTTCATTTCAATCCATAATAAAATGAATCTCTATATGCTTTGTTTTTTAATAGAAAACGGGATTTTTAATTATGCAAATAGTACTGTTATTATCAATAAAGATCTTGGTATGCATAAAATTATACCCATAATCAAGTAGTTAATTATGAATCCAAAGCACTTGTCCACATCAACTTGAAGTAGCCACATATTCAGCCTATGTTGTGGAATTCGCAACCACTGCCTGTTTCTTACACTGCTATGATATCAATCTATATCCAAGGAATTGACAACCTCCTGTTGTTGACTTCCTATCCAAGCTTGCTCTAGCATAATCACTATCAGTGTATGTTACCAAATCAAAATGAGAATATTTTGGATACCAAAGGCCCAATGAACCAATCATTGACCTATACATATGAACATCCACTTCTTCACCATCTTCATCCTTGAGCAAAGGCTTTTGAGTTTCCATTGGTGTGCTTACAGTCTTTACTTTTGTAAACCCAAATTTCTTTAAAATTTCAACAACATATTTAACCTGATTAATAAATATGCCATCCTTCTTCTGCTGTACTTGTAATCCCAAGAAGAATGTAAGTTCTCCCATAGAACTCATCTAAAATTTCTCATGCATCAACTTCTCAAATGCATTGCATAGCTCCTTCTTTGTTGAGCCAATGATGATATCATCCACATAAACTTGGACCAGCAAAATATCACCTTTGTGCCTTTTGATGAATAAGGTCTTGTCAATTTTCCCTCTTTGAAACTCATTGTCCAACAGATATGTTGACAAGGTTTCATACCAAGCTCTAGGAGCTTGATGTAGTCCATACAGTGCTTTTTTAACCTTGTACGCTCTATCGGGAAAGTCCGGATCTTCAATTCCTGGTGGTTGACATACATACACCTCTTCTTCAATCTTTCCATAGAGAAAAGCATTTTTTACATCCATTTGATACACCATAAAATCTTTAAATAAAGCATAAGCTTAAAAATAGCCTAATTGCTTCAATTCTTGCAACAGGGGAAAAGACTTCATCATAGTCAATCCCTTCTTCTTGTGTGTACCCTTGAGCAACCAATCTTGCTTTATTTCTTATCACAATTCCTCTTTCATCCTTTTTATTCCTGAAGACCCATTTAGTGCCTATAGCCATTTTTCCATTTGGTAAATCCACTAAAGTCCAAACTTCTTGTAGCTTGAATTGTAGAAGCTCTTCCTACATAGCTTCTATCTAGCTTGGATCCTTTAATGCACGAATTACCTTTTTGGGTTCTTCTTGTGATAAAAAGCAAGCAAACAAGCAGTTTTGAAGGTCTTTATGGTTTGTTCTTTGTTGAATAGTACTAACAAACCCATGTTCCTCCAAATTCTTTGACATTATTCTTGTTTGTGTAGCTGATTGCAAATCTCTAATCACTTGATCAAGAGGATGATCTTTATGAATTCTTGTAGTTGGATTAGGACTGACTTGGATTGTTGTATCCAAATTGTTTATGTCATCCACTACACCATCATCTTTATCTTCTCTTGCGAAGTCAAATATGCTATAATCTTCCAAAGCAGGCATATTTGGATCATCTGGAAGTTCAATGCTTGTTTTTCCACCAACAACATTAACTTCATTTGTGCTAGCAGCATTAACATTGTTAGTGCTGTTAACATTATCTTCCTTCTCTTGATCATTACTTTCACTATCTTTTCTTGGATCTTCATCAACCTTCTTTCCATCATCACTTGATGGTTTGATCCCATCTATATTGTGAACATTCTTTGGATCTTGGAAAATGGTGGATCAACAGTCCAATAATGGTAGCTGATATAATCTTTGGACCAGGTTCTGTCTCATTTCTTGCTTGAACCTTCTTATCAACTTGCTTTGTACACTGCAAAACCATTAGACTGTGTACTTGCAACAATTGACTCATAATTCATTGTTCTTGTTTGTGCATCAATATCAAATTGCCAATCTGGTCTACTCCCTGCAACATTAGGTGTACTTTCACTAAACCTAATATGCAAGTTTTCTTCCACTATTCTTGTTCTACTATTAAATACTCTAAAGGCTTTACTATTCAAAGAGTATCCAACAAAGAAACCTTCATCAGCATTACCATCAAATTTGCCTAAGTGATCTATGGTATTAAGAATAGTAAACAATGACTCTCAAAATGGTCTCATAAAACTTTAAAGTTGGTGTTCTACATTGAAAAAGTTCTTATGGGGGTCTTGTAAACAAGGCTTAAACTACTAACACTCTATTTTTGTACTTAAACAAGCAGTGTTAATGCTTTGCCAAAAAAGTTAGTTGGCAACTTAGAATAAGCTAGCATAATACTAATAGCCTCATTTAGTGTCTTATCCTCCTTTCAGCAAACTCCATTTTTGATATGGGTTCTTGCTCACTAATTGTCTAAAAATACCCTTATTTTACAAAACATCTGATTCATTTCTCTTTTACCCTTGAACTCAGTTCATTTCACCATCTTATCACTTTAACCTTGTGATATACAAGATTTTCTATTTGTCTAGTTATAAAAGACTTATGATGCCACTAGGGTCTCATCCTTAGTAGTAGAAAGAAAAACCATGTAACCTACTATAATCTTCTGTGACAACTAGACAATACATTTTTTTCATAAGGACTTTTACAAATGTTAGAACCCAAAAAAGTCCCATATGCCAAACACAAGTGTAAAAAGAAAGCCTGATCGAGTTCTCTATTTTAGTCTTACAAGAGGCTTTGTGCTGCTTTACCTTTTGACAAGCAACACAGGTTTCATCATTTTCAAAAAGTTTGGAAGGTAAATCTCTTACAAGATATTCCCCTTTTAACCAAATTTATCATGGTTTACAATTTTTGTGAGCTAGACTTCTATGGACAAAGTTAGATCATCAGATTGTAGCTTTTCGCAAAAAGCAAAAGCTTAAACCTCTTTCTAGGAAACTAATCGTTCTTTAAAATCAAAACTATACATATTGTTCTTTCTAGGAACTCTAAGTAAAACATGACTTTCATTAATTAACTTAAAGTTTGGAGATAAAACAATACATTACGTGTCATTAAAAAAGACACCTATTCTTTTTATCACACATTTGTGAGACACTAAAGAGATTTAACTTTAACTCTCTCACAAATATTCACATTTTCAAAAGCTTAGATTACCAGTTTTAATGATTACCTTTTCCTGTGATTTCCCTCCTTGGGTTCACTCCATAAAGTAATCATATCCTCCATCTATCTCTTACTAGCCAGTAAGATAGGACACTGTTATAGTCTTGTTCAAGTGAGCATCCACTATTAAATCACTAGTTATCTTGTAAAAATTAAAAAAATTCCATTGTGGATTGCCCTGTACATTAGATAAGAAAATCAGTTTCTTTTGGGGACCCAAGCCATCACTGACTTGGATCTGCCTTGTGCATCAATACAATCAAACCTTTTTAGGATGGTTGATGCACTATTGTGTTTTGAAACATGGTCTAAACTTTAGTCTTTGGTTTCCAAACCCAACAAGCTGAGGCCTTAATAGCATTAACATTATATTCCCAAACAGCATTAACTACTGCTTTTGGCCTAGCAGTATTAACATTTTTACCCCTAACAGTATTAACCCTTTGATTAATATTACTGTTTTTAAATGTTGTGTTATTATTAATGGGCCTCTTAATACTTGAATGTGCTCTTTTATAAAGATATGACATTGGTATTGCCAGCTTTCACTGTGGGTTTTTGAATGAGCAGTATCAACTTGTAAGCGGTATTAACTGATACTGATGTTTTGGAAATAATTTTGTCTAGCATTATAATTGTACTAAGCCATACGTTATTTAGTAAATGCGCTTGGACACCATGTTCTTTTTAGATTATGGGTAGTCTTTTTTGCAAAATTTTGATGATTCACCTTTGAGCATTTGTTCCAAACAGATTTAACCATCCTTTGATTTTAAATTGTTTTTTATGGGAAATGCAATCAACTTGCACATTGATCAAAGCGTCCCACATGCATAACAGGCCTTATTAAACATCTTAAAATTGCTTCCTAGTCTGTGAGATATCATATTGTTCCAATTTCTTTGATTGCCTCTTGGACTGTGAGTGTTTTGCCTATGTTTCTCAGCTTGTTTAACAGTTTTCCTAGTAGTTTTCTCTTGTTGATTAGTTTGAAAAAACTCTATTCTTAGCAATACTAGGATTAACTGTTTTCTTCTTAGTTTTAGGAGAGACACATTTTCTTATCACTATCTGGACACACCATTCTTCAATAATTAGGGCACATCATTCTTCCTAACCTATCTAGACACATTCTTTTTCAGACTTTTTTTTTCAACTACTGGCTTATTAACAATCATCTCAACCATTAAATGACTAATCAAGTTTTTATGGAGGCATGAAAATTTACATTTATTTTTCATAAACTAAACCTTTCTTGGCAATTATCTACACTCTGACACTCTATGAGTTGTTTAGACTTCAGATGCATTTCAAATTATATCTAAATTAAGTTGATTGCTATTTTTTCTTTGATTTTTTTCAAGCTTCTTCCTAAGCTCTCTAATAGTTATTGCTCCTACTTGAATATCTCATTTTAAGCCATTAATGTTTTTTTACATAAACAGACTCATTCTTTTTATAAAATTTAAGTTTTTCTTCCACTGATTCTAAACCTGTTTTATAACCTAAAACATTAAACTAGATTTCTCTAAATCTCTTAATAGTTGATCATTTTAAGATTTAAGTAATTTAACAGTTTCCATACAAGATTTTGAACAATTTGAATCATTAGATACCTCTGAGTCTGAACTTGAAGATGAGTAAGGCCATGAGTGATAATTAGGCCCTTCCTCTGCCTGATCACTCCAATCATAACAACCAAGACCATCACATAACACCAAAGATGTGGAAGTAAATGTTTCCACATGCACACTCCTTCTCGAGCTTTCCTTTTTGTTGTCTTGATTTCTTGGAGTCTACACTCTCTAGTAAAATGTCCCTCTTGTGGCAGTTGTGCACTCCACTTTGGACTTTCAAAAGAATTAGTCTCATTGCCATTAAAAGTAGCTTCTTATGTATTCTTCAAAAACATTCTAGCCCTCATGGTTAACCATGGCCTTTTTCATTCATAATCCATCTCTTCTATCGTCATACAGGATGGAATTTGTTGCAAGTCATCTGTGCAAGTTGAGGACTATTTGGTGACTAGCAAAGACATGAACAAATAACAGCATCACTTAGTTATCAATAATTTGTAGAGTAGCAGTATTAACTTGAGTGCTACCAATAGTAACTCCATGAGCAGCATTAACTGTTCTTTAGAGGGACGCTAGTGTTGATATTAGAAAGAGGACACAAAAGCCATGTTCTGTATGCTTAAACTTGAGCTAGAGTTCCCTTCTAACTCTCTGGTTTCATACAATTGAGGTTGTTGTAGAGTCATCCATGCTCATTGTTTTCAAATCAGCTTTATTCCTCCACACAATAGCATGTGTGTTCCACTCATGTGACAAACTTCTTAATAACTTTTGATTAACATCTTCGTGTAAAGTTTTTACCAAACGCTCCAACTGACTCACAAGATTTTGAAGCCTATCAAAAGTTTGATCAAGCATCTCTGAGCTTGGAGCAGTGAAGTTTTCATATTGATGCTTTAAGAGATTCCTTTGAGTCTTTTTAGTAGCTTCATTCCCACCAAATCTCTTTTCAATAGCTTCCAGCAACAGCTTAGCATCCTTTATAGAGTTAAACTTTAACCTGTGATTCATTAGGCAATGCCCATTTAAAGTTACTTCTAGCCTTTCTCTTTTATCTTCTTTGAGCCTGATCTTTTTTAGCAGATGTAATAGGCATCACTGTTGTAACACCTTCCACAACTTGTGTTTTTGGCAAGGTTGCACCATTCTCTATGACTTCCCACAGTGCATAGTCTATCATCTGGATGTATTGTTCAATCCTCATCCTCCATAACTCAAACTCACCCGGTTTGAGCATGAGAACTTTAGATGCAGCCACCATGTGTGCAGAATCTTGATCTATATCTTCTAGCAAAGTTTCTCAAAAGCAACAAGCTCTGATTACCACTTGTTGTCCCACTTCAATACTTCTATTAGATTGAATTCCTTGAGCTTGTTTAGGTTTAGTTATTTTAGATAATCTAAAACAACTATAGTAGGAAACTTTGTTGAATGTATTAAAGATTTTGCGGAATCACAATTAAGAAGAATTTTCAATGGAACAGTAAAACACAATAATTCAACAAAATAAAGCTCAATATTATTAAGCAAATAATACGAATACTCTCAAAGTATTAGGGTTACAAAGACCTTGAAGCTATGATAATTTTATAAATGACTCGTTTTTGATATATGTGTTGGTATGTGTTTGTATATTAATCTCTATGCCCTAAGATCTCCTTTTATACACCAAGGAGTCCTAAACGGCTTACAATACTTTCTTAAGTAATCATAATCTTCTAAACAAATAACTTATACATATCTTTTATCAAAATTATCTATACAAATCACTAAGCCAGTAATAACTACTCAGCAGTACTAACCTTCTTCACTAGCAGCATTATTTCCTTAACAGCTTTAACTTTGTTCCAGCTGTAGTACTTATGTACTAACAGTACTAACTAATTCAGCAATTTTTCTTCTAATCTATGAGCAGTCTTAACTTTCACCGGCACTAGTTACTTTCCTCTAGCAGTTTAGTAACTTCCTCTGAGGCAGTAGTAACTTTGTACTAACAGTTGTAACTTCACCAACAGTCTTAAACACTTAGAATAATTTTCATTGAAATTCTCCAGCAGCACTAACTTTGACTGAGCAGCATTAACATCAATAAGAACAGTAGTAATACTAACAGCATTAAGAAGGCTTTTAATCCCAACACAGAGTATTCTTCTCCTTGGGGGATGTAGTCTTTCTGGAACTTGGCTAGGTGCTTGCCGCATTCTTTAAAGATTGAGGAACAAGACGAGATCTATTAGGAGAATGATTTATTCTCGAACAACCTAAACCACTCACTCATGCATTAAATGTCAATTTTGAATGTGAGGATGATATCATTGCTTTTAACAATAGGATTGCATTGTTGGAGTCTAAAGAACCTTTATACCATCCCATACTTCAGTTCTTATCAAACTGTTGCATCTCTACTACTTTAACCAAACAACCTTCAGCATTTTACTCAAAGTACCTTAGGGAATTCTGGTACACTGTTGAGGTAGATGATGTAACAAACACATCAGATTATAACTATCTTTTTTATAAAACCACTTTCTTTTAACCTTGATGATTTTTTCCTCCATTACTGGTTTAAAGTATAGTGAGAACTATGTCCCTTTACCTCAAAAGGAGACGGTGAGGCTGCATTAGCAACTCTAAGACTTGTTGACGAGAACGATACCACTATTTTATCCACTGATCTTGTCAACTCGTCTTTGTTGATAACGAGATACTTCTCACCCATATAGACAGTTCTTATGGTGTATATAGTCAAATTGTTAGCCTTAAAATATGTCGGCTAATACGGAATTACATTAGTTTATACTAGCCGGACACGCAGGGACTAGAAATGTCTAAGTATAGTAAGTAGTTCGTGTCCAGTGCTATATATATCCCCTCCCATACTTCTATGGAGGGGTGGGATTCATAATTTGTAATAAGGTGTGTGTGTTTCTTCTCTAGAACCACACACATCTTACTTTTTTCTCACTAATTATTTGGCTTTCTATTTGTTTAATCCCGTGAACGATAATTGATTTCAATCCACAACAACAATCACTTTACCTACTTAGATCCGATATCCATTCACACTATAACAATGTCAAATACAATACCATTTGCAACACTATCATTCAAGTGTTCTTTCAGATTGCACGTATCTTCGTGTTCAATTTCTAAAGTTCAGTGAAGACACAACTTTCAAGAATTAAAATGGCTTGAAAAGTTCTTCGTGTAATTTCAGTCACAACTAAAGTTTCTCACAGAATTTACAAGATTTGGTTCCCTGCATATCTTCAGGAACATTCGCTTAAGACTTGGATTTACTAGAATAGCATCTTACCAAAGAAATAATTTCTCAGACTGATTGCAAGACTACTTTAACAAAACTCAGAACAACGTTTGAAAATGCTTTCAATTCAGAAAATCAAAGAGCGTATGCAGTATTATACCTGATATGATGCTCATTCATTTTTCGATGCAATGATCTTTAACATGGATTCCCTCGGGAAATACAAGCTTGAGTATTTTCATCAACAACGAATCACAATTTTGTTGAAAAAAAGAGTTGATGCAAACACAAGAAGATCATTCAAATCATTCCAGCATTGAATGTTGATTCATTGAAGGTTGATTTAGTTGTCATACAAAACACTTGTTCTGAGAAAGAAGACAGTAATTCAGAGAATGCATCCAACAATTTAGTAAAGGAATGCAGCTTGAATTCTGAAACAAAAGATGTGCATGCAATCAAATACAAAATGTCAAAAGCAAAAGAAAGATGCATGACATATTTTCGATCTCTTCATTCACACCTTCAAGTTCTTTCAAAAGATCACTTAAAAGGCACTCGCATCGAACATGGATACAAACGGGCATTCTTGTCCACTCGTTGGTCAAAGATCGTTGATACTTTAACCAAGAACCAATGCTCCTAAACGAGATCGACTACAAAGCACACTTGGACAAAGATGAATTTCAAGAAGATGGATCCAATGACAGCCCACCTTCCCTCCCCCCCCCTCCTTTTTCTTTTTGGGTTGGTAAACAACCTGTTCCAAAATTTCATCGTTCAAAGTTTACATTGGATTCATGACAGTCAAATGACAGAACACACGCTTTGTTTCAATACACTGGAATCGAGTTCATCGCTTCTGAGTTACACATACTCCAACACCAGGGTAAGTTAAGAAGTCCTGTTGCTGAAAGAAAACCAGTCATAAAAGACAGTATGAAAGAAGGTGAATAAAAGACAGATGCAGACTCTAGAGAAGTGAGATTGATATGGGTAAAACATTGGATGTTGATTTGGTTGACACGGAAAGCATTAGGACAGACTCAACAGTGCAAGATGACAAGCAGCATGTCAGGGAATGATACAGATGCTGATGATGCAGATATCAAACCCATTTATGACGAAGAGCCAATGGCTGGAGGCTACATTTGACTGCTGAATGCAATTTCTTTGTATAGGACTCTCAGCATACTGAGCAACCTGAAATCATTAATGAAGGTAGGGTTGACCAGTATCCTGAACAATGTCAAGTTAAAAGTCCTATGCTTGATTCATCACCTGATAACCAGACAACTGAATACTCAAAACAATCACTCGAGTCTGAAAATATTTTGCTCAAAAAGACAGTTGCCCAATTTCAAAAAAAGATTTTTCAAGAATGGAAGCACATTGCATTGCTCTCGAACTTAATATCATATCAATCTTTAAATCAGGGCCAACATGGTCAAATTTGAAACAAACAAGTAATAAAGCCAAGATTGAAAAGGAATTTGATGCTAACTTGAAACAATGAACAATGGAAATAGAAAAATAGTGTGGCTACCCCCTTCCCCCAGCTAAACCCCCCGGGAAAATGAGACTTTGAAACAGCATTACAAAGATTTATATGATTCTATTAAAATCACGAGATCTAAGACTACAGAACAGACAACATCTTTGCTTGCTAATAATGCTGAATTAAAAGCTCAGATTCAGGAAAAGGTTTTTGCAATTGCTGCTTTGAAAAAATGACTTAAGGAAGTTAAAAGGAAACATAGCTGTAGATACTATGTTTGGGGACAAAACATCAGTCTGGGGAAACCGGTGTTACCATCACTAAGAAAACCAATTGTTGTTAGCAACCCGAAGGCGTTTAAAATCTGAAAGCTGGCTCAAATGTCAAACAAACTGGTTTGCCTACCAAGTTGATTTGAATAAGATTTGTCAAAACCAGTCACTCAAACATTATTTGCCTAAGAAAAACAGAATCCGCTTTGAAAACCTGATCACGTGATTGCATCTAGCTCATCTAGGAATAGTTCTAAAGAACATGGCCAAAAGATTTAGTTCAAATGACATGGTTCATAATCCACTTTCTAGATGAAGTAGGAAAAAAAAGACACAAGAAGAGATAGGAACTCAATAAACACTAGTGTGATGCTTTTGCTTAGTTTTCAAAGGCACTGTTGATGGTAGCAAACTAACCTAGAGCAACAATCAAACATTAGGAGTTTGCCTGTATCTATGAGTACTGCGTTCGATAACGGGCTGTGCCCAAAGCAGGATCACTCTAAGAGGTTCTAGTTCTTTATAGTTTCTATACAATTTGTTAGTTCTACATGTCATAAGTGGTGTCTTTTAATGCAATTCATGATGCTTGTATAACAAAACTCCTGAAGGAAGTTAACTCACGTGCTAAAGTTCATCCAATAAGACATCAACAGAAACAAAACCCGTAGAGCAAATAAGAATGCAAGAAACCAGAAATGACGATCCCTATTGGACATAGGTTTTTAATCATAACCAGACTTTACGCTGTGATGGGAAACAATGACAACTTCAGATCTTGTCTTAGGTGGTAACGACGGAACCCACAACAAAGGTAACAATTTTCAGGATGTGCGTCTTAGTTGGGTTCCAACTGGAAAGATATTCACTCCTAGCACATCAAGGTTGCAGTGAACCCCCAAATGTTCCAAATGCAGATATCACTAACCAATATGAAAGTACGCAAACTCTTGATGTCAGTGCAGGTACTTCTAACTTAAGTGCAGGTACATCTTTCAATCCTAAAAAGGAAGAACTCAGAGTTTGGTTGCTGAAAAGACTGATATCTGAGAAACCAGGGCTTCATGGAATTTTCATCTGATGCATAAGTAATGACGTTTGAACACATCAGTTCAAGCCTCAAACCTCAATGTCAAATGACGTTTGAACACATCAGTTCAAGCCTCAAACCTCAATGTCAAATGACGTTTGAACACATCAGTTCAAGCCTCAATCCTCAATGTCAAATGACGTTTGAACACATCAGTTCAAGCCTCAAACCTCAATGTCAAATGACGTTTGAACACATCAGTTCAAGCCTCAAACCTCAATGTCAAATGGACGTGTGAACACATCAGTCAAGCTCTAAACCTCAAGTCAAATGACGTCTTGAAACATCAAGTTCAAGCCTCAAACCTCAATGTCAAATGACGTTTGAACACATCAGTTCAAGCCTCAAACCTCAATGTCAAATGACGTTTGATCACAACAGATCAAGCCTCGAACCTCAATGTCAAACGACGTTTGAACAAAACGGTTCAAGCCTCGAACCACAATGTCAACAGAAGTTCATCAAGCAGCTGAGACAGTAACAACGTCAAATGAGTTGGATTTGCTATTCGGTCCTTTGTTCGACGAATATCTCAATGGAGAAAATCAAGTTGTTTTAAAGTCTTCCGCTGTTACTACTGCTGATGCATCCGATAAACGTCAACAACAACCTGATTCAACTTCATCTACTTCAACTCTAGCAACATCTGTCACTGCTGATGGAAACTTCGACTTGTAAATATTTTTTTTCTCTTTATTTTGATTTGAAAAATATTTTTGAAAAAGAAAATACAAAAATATAAAACCAACAAAAAGAAAATAGAAAAATATAAAACCTACGAAAAAACTCAAATACAAAATCAGAAATTTTCAAAAATACCAAAAATAATCTTCTCGACATGTCTCTTGGAATCGATAACATTTACGTACCTAGAAATGTTGATTAACGTCGACACGGGCATGTAAATGAAGTTCGAACAAGAGTTTCAAATGCTTTCAAAACATGTCATTTCTAAATTTTCTCAATGACTTATGTACATTTCAATGCATAACTCGTATCCGAATGTATAGGGAAGTGTACGCTTCAGTGCGATTACTCTATAATAGAAGAGAAGTCTTCTATCATGGTTTTAAAATCGTTGAACACAATTTTTCAAAAAAGAACTTTCAATGTCAAATTTTTCTACAATATTATTTGTGGTCTTTTCCATAAATAGTGGTATTTTTTAAATTGTGTGTTCTTATCAAATCCCTTCCTCGAAATATTTTCAAAGATTGTAGTACGTAGATGTTCATTAATGTAAATTAATTTCTGTGGGGAGCTATCGGAATCTGAATTCATGCAATAATCATGGTAGAATTTTCTCCCCATGGAATTTTTTCATGTCAAATTTTAATCAATTGGTATTTCAAAATGACTAAAGTGTTTTATAATTTAAAATAAGGGGAGAAAAATTGTAATTAAAAATATGATATATAGAATGTGATATTTAGGCTCTAAGTGTAACTCTGTTCTTCATGTGCTAAACAATTTCGAATCTCGGAGCACATGTGTAGGGGGAGTATTTGAAAATAAAAATGTCAGAAAATGGTTTTATGGTTCGATCTCTATACCCAACAACCTATTAATTTCACGACGATTCTGAAGTCATAAGGTGGTTAGGTTAGGTATAAGTCCTACGATCCAACCAAAACCGGAGGGATCTACCCAAGGACACTCCATAGTTAGAAATAGCAGTCCTTAGGTATGATTGGAGAAGAATGTGTATAAGGGAAAAATGCAGACTAAGATTGAGCTAACACTGGAACAATCACAACAAGGTGTTAGTAATGACGTCTTGGTAAGCATTGAAGGGGTTGAAGAATGAAAAAGAAATGTATGGATAAAGGGTGGAAAAGAAAGGGAGCCCTCCCTACTCCTTAGCAGAAACCGGGTCAATACATAAATCTATCAAAAATCACAATGATGATTGTTGATATTGGAAGTACGACATCATGGTCCCAGTGATGCATGCACAACCTTCCAGCCATTCGGGTTTCCTCTCAAAAGAAACTTGTCTCATTTGTCCAAGGAGATACACACGTATCTTTTGACATCTCACTCGAGATTGTTAATATTGAATAGGTGACGACTGCTCCACGCCTCCGATTACTATCAACTAAAAGTGCACAAATCGAGTCTAGAGCCTAGAAGAGATCAATTTATAAATATCATTAGGACACAATGTCAAATACACTTGATTGAACATCACAAAGTTCACAAGTTGTAACAAAGGAGTCTACGCGATTATCCTGAGATCTTGCAGAACATCCGGAAGTGTATTAAGTATTCACAGTGAAGATGAAATCCTGTTGAGCTAACATCAACATGCTCTTGGTAGGTGACTTGACAAGATTCTACATGACATCGTGCTTGTGCTAACTGGTTATCGATTTTGGTCCGTAAATGGTCATTGAGTCTTAATCAGAAAGATAGTAATATCTGATTCACTCTTACCGTGTGTCTGCTTTGAGAGTTCTGGTAATGAGAACTAGCAACATGGTGATCTAATACATCTTTATCAGTAGATCCCATACTCTTTAAGCTGGTAACCTGTCAAGGAATTCTTTGAATCTACATGATCTCAGGTATATTATTTATTCTATAAAAGGGGTAACCGGATGGTTTATGCAACCAAAGTCAAGATGAATGACAAAGCAATATTCATCTTTTATTGTAAAACTGTCTTATTTCTGGTTTAGGACGACGGTGTTGCAGCTCATTCCAGAGAAGTCGGATTCATTTAAACCACATGCTTTATACTCACGTTTCATAAGTCAATCTGTTCAATGTCATGATAGTTGATTATAATCTTCCCTCACCATCAAATGAGCAGCAAAGTCAAATAAAGAATAACAGTTGGGGAGATGTTAGACTTATAATCACATATTGTAACAAGAATGGACAAGTATGAGCATGTTGGTCAAGAGCACAAGTTGATCAAGAAAGTCAAATCAAGATGATTCAAGTCAAGGAGATGATGCAAGATAACGATCTCAAGAACTCAAAGTCAAAAGATAAAGGCTCAAGATCAAGATCACAAAGCATGAATGATCAAAGCCATTACAAACAAGACAAGACCAAAACAAGGCAAAGCATAAACGTCAAAAATCACATCCTCAACGTCATCGGTGGTACGGAGGAGTGTGAAGAAAGAGACCTCAACATTGGGGGAGATTGTTTAGCCCCCCCCCCATTAATTTTTATATAAGTCGAACAGAATGTTATCGGTCTTATTTGTCTTAATTAGTCTTGTTATGTCAATAGGCTAGTCGGGTTCAACGGGCTTGGATTGTAATCTAATATTGTCCATGTTTCGGGCTCAAAGCCCAAGAAAAGCCAAGCCCGGCCCAAGATAGAAAGCCCATAAGCCACTCATGGCTCAAGGGTATAAATAGAACCCTCTCCACACATGGAGAGGGTGTTGGTTACCATTTCATAATTTGTGTGTGTTGTGTTAATGCTTCACCTCTTTATTTTCTCTCTAATAATCTTTCAGTTTCCTTATCTCTTTTCTACCTTTGTTTGCTTATTGGTATAGCTTATGTTGTGTATGGATTAAGCTTTTGGGATAACACAAATGTTTGGGAGGTATGCAGGGGTCTCACGAACATCAACCAACAAATGATTGCATACAACTTGTGTTGGGGATTGGATATTGACATTGGCAATATATTATTCTCTGATCTTGTTGTCAAATTAACAACTGGCAAGAAGGGAAGATAACCAAATATTTTTTATACGCGATATTTATCTCTTATCATAGAACATTTGTAACACCCCTGATTGAGGTGTCATTTTATACACTTTTTGAGGTCATTTAACCCCCTAAATTATGCAAATACGCCCAGATTATGTGCTTAATAGTTTGTTCTTTGGGTTTTTAGGCACATTGGATGGCATTTGGCGAGAAATACACGTGACTTGGGCTCATCTTGGAGAAGAAACGGACAGATTAGACCTATACACCAAGAACATGTGATTGTGCACTCAAAGCCTCAGGACGGCGTCACATCCATAAAGCGACATCGTTAAGACTTTCATGGTGACGGCGTCAGAGATTCAGCGACGGCATCAGGAAGTGGCCGACTTAAAGTAGATCTAGATTCATCTATGTGGCGACGGCATCAAGATTACAAAGTGATGCCGTTGCGTCGATATCTCTATAAATACAAAATCGTTTTTAGGGTTTTAAGTGTATAACTTTGTATAACTTTTGGGAGACGAACCCTAGTCTTTATAGCAGCTTTGTAGGTCATTTTTAGGGCCTCAAAATCCTATTGTACTACCTTCAATCCATGTTTTAATCAAGTAAGGTTATTTATCATTAATCATTCAATATGTCTATGTGTTGTTTGATTGATTTATTCTCTTGCTTTCCTTATAACATGCGAGGCTAAACCCTCCTTTGTATTTACTTATGATTGCATGAAACTTAGGTTGTAGATCCTTTTGATGTTGCTTCTTGTTGATGAATGTGCGCGTTAGGCTTTAGAAAACTAGCCATAAGATATTAAATTAGCATAGACGTCTAGGGAAACGTGAGTGTGTAGAAAGGATACCATCGATAACAGTCTTCATACTACCTTACCCATTATATGGTTGATCCCTCTTAAGATATTTCACATGCATTTAATATACTCTTAGGGGCCTTGTAATAGTCTTCATACTACCTTACTTGTGCGTTGCCTTAACGGAATATTAAATAGATGGCGGGTTCATGTAATCCGTTCATGACCTAGGAAATACTTACACAGATCATCGCAAGTGTGAGAAAGCAACGGATCTAGGAGAAGCAATCAGAGGAGTAGTGCATGATTAGGTAAATACCTTTGTTTATCATAAAGTTATCACCAATAGTTAGAGTATAATTAGTTTATCAAACAAACCTCTCAAACATATAATTTTACCTGCTTTCTATAAAATATAAAAACACAAAAATAATCTTCTCTCAACCCCTAGAATTCTGTTAGACCGTGATCAAGCCTTCGCAACCTATTCCCCTAGAGAACGATAACAACCCCCAAGTCTTGCCTATACTACTACTACAACAGTTAGGTATACTGCCTATGGAGTTGTAAAACTTCTTATAGAAGTCCTTTACGACCCTTGCATTAAGTTTTTGACACCGCTGCCGGTGAATAGTTAGGTTTTAATCATTATTTAACTTAGTTCTACACACTTGAATCCTTTCAAGTGAGATTTTAATTCCGTACAATAGCTTTCTTGTACTTTATCTTTTCTTTGTGTCAATTGTTTTGTAAAATCCATTCTCGTCAACCACTATAGGAGACGAGAATCCTATCCGCACTCTTGAAGATTACTCCAAACCTAGCCACGAGGGATAAAGGAATACCATTGAGCTCCCCGTAGGGAACAATGTGGTACCTCTTCGATCCGACACCATCTGGTTGGTGCAAAACGGATGCTCATTCCACGGACTTCAGTCTGAGGATCCAAACCAACACCTTAAGGATTTCTTAAAACTTGTGGACTCACTTGACCTTCGCGATCAAGCTAGCAATTGGCTTGAACGTCTTCCAGTAGGATCCATCACCACATGGAAGGATCTTACTACTCGTTTCCTTGCTCAATTTTTTCCATCGGGAAGGACTGTAAAACTCCGCAATGATATCCTTATGTTCCAACAACATCAAGGAGAGTCTCTCTCAGAAGTATGGGCTCGTTTCAAGGACTTACTACAAAAATTCCCTCATCATGGCATCGATCTTTGGCTTTAAGTTCAATTTTTTTATGACCATGTCAATCCTGTCACAAGACGAACGATTGACCAATCGGCCAATGGCAAGCTTCGTGACAGGAAAAACGAGAATCCTGGCATTATTAGAGGACCTCTCCCTCTATGACAATGAAAGTTGTAACGAGCCAAGAGATTTCGCTGCGCTGGTCAAGGCAATCTCTTTGCCTCAAGATGTCCCGAGTACATCCGACGGTCGTCTAATCGAGCTTGAAAATCAAGTTCAACGCTTGATGGAAGCTCATCTTGCTCCCAAGCAACCTACTCAAGTGAACAAAGTTACCTCCTCATGTGAGATCTGTAGTGGTCCCTATGACACTCAGTATTGCATGGAAGATCCCGAACAAGCCTTCGTTGAATATGCATCCTTGTGTACCGACGAAACAGGAGGTAAGTGGTATAATTTCAAACCCGAGCAATACCCTTCTTTGATGACATCTACAGTCCGTCATGGAAAAGTCACCCAAACCTTAAGGTAGAGCAACCCAAAATTCTCAATTAATTTTTCAAACCCACCTAAACCGGTTCTAAACCAACAGTTTATCGAACCGTTCCTTCATCAACATCCTCAAAATTTTATACCAATCAATCAAATCTCGAAGGATTGGTATCCAATTTAATGGCATCTCAAGACACTAGATTGTCTAAATTTGAAGCTGATTTTAAACAACAACAAAGCGAGATGACCAACAAAATCGACACAGTGTTGAAGGCCATCACAGATTGAATAATAGGAGCACTTACTAGCGACACGGTTAAGGAAACTGAAACTGAATCTTAATCTACTTCTCTTGTTTTGTCTACTCGTTCTTACCCAGCAGTAAATCCCCAATGCTCATCTTACCCCTCCACTTCAATCAATGTTATCAAAACATGTTCTAAGGAGGCAAGTACTTCCCAGATGAGTCAGTTGAATTCTAGGATTTGCATCTTAACTTATCGGTTCTCGAAGTCCTAGCTCACGCCCCAATCTATAACGCAATGTTGGATAAATACGTAGAGAGTTTAGAACTAGGCAAAAACGGATCAACATTTGTCCATCGCGAATCGTGATCTGCTACGATAGAAGATCCTGGACTATTCACACTACCCTATAGATTAGGAACTCAAAACCTTTCGACACCTTAGCTGATTTAGGATCGTGTGTAAACATAATCCCACTATAACTCTTCAAAAATCTTAACATCAGACTATTAGAAGAGACTGACCACATATTCGGGTTGGCTGACGAAACCAAATCCTACCCCGTTGGAATTGTTAAAGACGTAGAAGTCCACATAGGAAAACTAGAAGTATTAAATGATTTCTACGTAATTGATATGAAGAAAGACCCCGAAACCCCTTTGCTAGTGGGAAGAGGAATCCATAGCAACCGCCAATGCAATTATAGATTGTAGGAAAGCCAAAATAGCTGTAGGAGAAAGGATCACTAGGTCGGTATTTGGTGTAAAAGGAGTCAATTTAGGTGATGAGGAATCACCCTATTGGACCATGATTGGAAAAAAGGAATCATACAAACCACGGCCTAGCTCGGATGGTGTAGGCGCACAAACCCCTTACTATGCTAGAAAGGACTTCTTAGATTGTCATTTGCTCGGAGAATGGGAAAATTTCTAGAGATGATGAGGGTTCAATCCTTTTATGGGATGTCCCCCTTCCCCCACCCCCCCCCGTCCCCCCTTCACCCCCCCATGTTCTGTTTAGTAAGAATGGTGGAATTTTTAGGAGCTATACCTATAAACCTTAAGTGTACATGTGGGAGTCGATGACTTAATCGAGAAATTCAAAAAAAAAATTTTTATTCGTTTCTTTACGATTCAATTGGGACAAACCACCCAAAGATGGAGATGGGGCATGGCATGCCAAAATTTGGATAATTGATCCGGATGGAGAAGAATTCGTCAAAACCCTACAATCAATCCCCACCAATAAAAAGCTCTCTGAAAGAAAAAATTCCAAGGGAGATCATCAACTTGGACCACTTCTATGACACTTAGCGTGTGACTTCGAGTCTAGCTACAAGACTCATAAATAAAGAAAAGCGCTTCTTGGGAGGTAACCCAATATTTAATTTCCAACATTTAGGAGTGTCTTGTGTTTTATTATTTATTGTTTGTTTTATAATGTTTGAATTCATCACTTTGTAATCATGCTTTATTTTGTTTGTAACTTCGTCTTATTTACAATCAAAGGTATTTTGCAACAAAATAAGTGTAGGGGAAATATCTGGTTTTTAATAACCATTTCAAACATTTAAAATAAATAGTTTAGATTAATTCGTGTCTGTTTCGAGTCATATGATTGTAATGATAATTCCTGGTTTTTTATGGTAGTCTTTGTTCATCAGATATAACTATAAAATTGCGTGCAGAAAATTCTCATTAAAATACGAGAGGAATTTTTCACTGTGCCTAGAGACGGCGTCGGGATTAAATTACCGACGGACGTATCTAGGCACTGTGAAAAATTCCTAATTCGTTTTTTATGAGATATTTCTGCACGCATTTTTATTGTTATATCTGATGAAACAAAAAGTCCTACATAAAACCTGGAATTAAATCATTACAAAATATATGACTCGAAAAGTCACGAAATTAATTCAAATCTATTTTATTTTAAATGTTTGAAATGGTTATTAAAAACCAGATATTTCCCCTACACTTATTTTGTTGCAAAATACCTTTGATTGTAAATAAGACGAGGTTACAACAAAAACAAAGCATGATTACAAAGTAATTCAAACATAATAAAACAAACAAATAAATAATAAAACACAATGCACTCCTAAATGTTTGGAGATTAAATATTGGGTTATTCCTTCCCAATAGCGCTTTCTTTATTTATGAGTTTGTAGCTAGATTCGAAGTCACACGCTAAGTGTCATAGATAGTGTCCAAGTTTGTGATACTCCCTTGGATTTTTTCTTTTCAGAGAGCTTTTATTGGTGGATTGATTGTTAGGGTTTTGCGAATTCTTCTCATCCGGATCTTTTGATCACAAATTTTTGGCATGCCATGCCCCATCTCCATCTTTGGGTGGTTTGTCCCAATTGATCGGATTCTCGATTAAGTCTTCCGACTCCCACATGTTACTCTTAAGGTTTATGGGTATAGCTCCTAAAAATTCCACCATTCTTCTAAACACAAGGACATCCTTAAAAGGATTGATCTCATCATCTCTAGAAATTTTCCATTCTCCGAGCAAATGACAATCTAAGAAGTCCTTTCTAGCATAGTAAGGGGTTTGTGCGCCTACACCATCCGAGCTAGGCCGTGGTTTGTATGATTCCTTTTTTCCAATCATGGTCCAATAGGGTGATTCCTCATCACCTAAATTGACTCCTTTTACCACAGATACGAACTAGTGATCCTTCTTACCTACAGCTATTTTGGCTTTCCTAAATCCTAAATTGCATTGGCGGTTGCTATGGATTCCTCTTCCCACTAGCAAAGGGGTTTCGGGGTCTTTCTTCATATCAATTACGTAGAAATCATTTAATACTTCTAGTTTTCCTATGTGGACTTCTACGTCTTTAACAATTCCAACGGGGTAGGATTTGGTTTCTGTTCAAGCAAACCAGTTTTGTTTGGGTCAGTCTCTTCACTAATAGTTCTTGATGTTAAGATTTTTGTAGAGTATAGTGGGATTATGTTTACACACGATCCTAAATCAGCTAAGGTGTCGAAAGGTTTTGAGTCCCCTAATCTATAGGGTAGTGTGAATAGTCCAGGATCTTCTATCTTTGCAGATACTTCGCGTTGGACAAATGTTGATCCGTTTTTGCCTAGTTCTAAACTCTCTAGTATTTATCCAACATTGGTTATAGATTGGGGCGTGAGCTAGGAATTCAAGAACTATTATGTTAAGATGCAAATCCCTAGCAATTCAACTGATCATCTGGGAAGTACTTTGCCATCCTATTAGAAACATGTTTTGATTAAACATTGATTGAAGTGGAGGAGGTAAGATGAGCATTGTGGATTTACTGCTGGGTAAGAACGAGTAGACAAAACAAGAGAAGTAGATTAAGATTCAGTTTCAGGTTCTTAACCGTGTCGCTAGGTAGTGCTCCTATTATTCAATCTGTGATGGCTTTCAACACTGTGTCGATTTTGTTGGTCATCTCGCTTTGTTGTTGTTTAAAATCAGCTTCAAACTTAGACAATCTAGTGTCTTGAGATGCCATTAAATTGGATACCAATCCTTCGAGATTTGATTGATTGTTAAAATTTTGAGGATTGTTGTTGAAGGAACGGTTCGGGATTAAACTGTTGGGTTAGAACCGGTTAGGTGGGTTTGAAAAATTATTTTGAGAATTTTGGGGTTGTCTCTACCTAAGGTTTGGGTGACTTTTCCATGACGGACTGTAGATGTCACCAAGATTGTTTTGCTCGGGTTTGAAATTATACCACTTACCTCCTGTTTCGTCGGTACACGAGGATGCATATTCAACGAAGGCTTGTTCGGGATCTTCCACTGCAATTCTGAGTGTTCATAGGACACACAGATCTAACAAAACTTATGTGAGCATGGGGGTTCGGGGGGGAGGTGGTGTAGTTGGGGGTTAAAGGGTGAGGAGGTAACTTTGTTCACTTGAGTAGGTTGCTTCGGAGCAAGATGAGCTTCCATCAAGCGTTGAACTTGATTTTCAAGCTCGATTAGACGACGGTCGGATGTACTCGGGACATCTTGAGGCAAAGAGATTGCCTTGACCAGCGCAGCGAAATCTCTTGGCTCGTTACAACTTTCATTGTCATAGAGGGAGAGGTCCTCTAATAATGCCTAGGATTCTTCGTTGTTTCTGTCACGAAGCTTGCCATTGGCCGATTGGTCAATGGTTCGTCTTGTGACCAGGATTGACATGGTCATAAAAAAATTGAACTTAAAGCCAAAGATCGATGCCATGATGAGGGAATTTTTGTAGTAAGGTCCTGAAACGAGCCCATTACTCTTCGAAGAGAGACTCTCCTTGATGTTGTTGGAACATAAGGATATCATTGCGGAGTTTTACAGTCCTTCCCGATGGAAAAATTGAGCAAGGAAACGAGTAGTAAGATCCTTCCATGTGGTGATGGATCCTACTGGAAGATGTTCAAGCCAATTGCTAGCTTGATCGCGAAGGTCAAGTGAGTCCACAAGTTTTAAGAATTCCTTAGGTGTTGGTTGGATCCTCTGGTCTGAAGGTCGTGGAATGAGCATCAGTTTATGACCACAACCAGATGGTTTGTGGATCGATGAATGTAACTAAATTGTTCCCTACGGGGAGCTTCAATTGTATTTCCTTTATCCTCGTGGCCTAGTTATGGAGTAATCTCTTCAAGAGTAACGGATAGGATTCTCGTCTACCTATAGTTGGTTGACGCGAGAATGGATTTTACAAAACAATTGACACAAAGAAAAGATAAAGTACAAGAAAGCTATTGTACGGAATTAAAATCTCACTTGAAAGGATTCAAGTGTGTAGAACTAAGTTAAATAATGATTAAAACCTAACTATTCACCGGCAGCGGTGTCAAAATCTTAATGCAAGGGTCCGTAAAGGACTTCTATAAGATGTTCTACAACTCATGGCAGTATACCTAACTGTCTGTTGTAGTAGTATAGGAGAATTGGGGGTTTGTTATAGTTTCTAGGGGAATAGGTTGGGAAGGCTTGATCACGGTCTAACAGAATTCTAGGGTTGAGATGAAGTTTATTTTGTGTTTTTACTTTTATAGAAGCAGGGTAAAAATTATATGTTTGAGAGGTTTGTTTGATAAACTAATTATACTCTAACTATTGGTGATAACTTTATGATAAACAAAGGTATTTACCTAATCATGCACTACTCCTCAGATTGCTTCTCCTAGATCCGTTGCTTTGTCACACTTGTGATGATCTGTGTAAGTATTTCCTAGGTCATGAACGGATTACACGAACCCGCCATCTATTTAATATTCCGTTAAGGCAACGCACAAGTAAGGTAGTATGAAGACTATTACAAGGCCCCTAAGAGTATATTAAATGCATGTGAAATATCTTAAGAGGGATCAACCATATAAGGGGTAAGGTAGTATGAAAAACGACGTTATGATGGTATCCTTTCTACGCAACTCAGTTTCCCTAGACGTTTATGCTAATTTATTATCTTATGGCTGTTTCCTAAAGCCTAACACGCAATTCATCAACAAGTAAGAACCATCATAAGGAATCTACAACCTAAGTTTCATGCAATCATAAGTAAATACAAAGGAGGGTTTAGCCTCACATGTTATAAGGAAAGCAAGAGAATAAATCAATCAAACAACACATAGACATATTGAATGATTAATGATAAATAACCTTACTTGTTAAAACATGGATTGAAGGTAGTACAATAGGTTTTGAAGGCAGGCCCTAAAAGACCTACAAAGGCTGCTATAAAAGATTACGGGTTCGTCATCCCAAAAAGTTATACAAAGTTATATCACTTAAAATCCCTAAAACGATTTTGTTTTTATAGGAGATTTCGACGTCAACGGCATCACTTTTGTAATCTTCGATGCAGTCGCCACATAGTGGAATCTAATCTTCTTTAAGTCGGCCACTTCCTCGATGCAGTAGCTGAATCTCTGACGCAGTCACTTGAAAGTCATATACGATGTCGACTTTAGGGCATTGTGACGCCGTCCTGAGGGCTTTGAGTGCATCTATTCTTTCATAGGTTATTGGTGTAGAGTGTAAATCTTGTCAGTGTTCTCTCCAAATGAGCCCAAGTCACGTGTATTTTCTCCCAAATGCCATCCCAAGGTGCTAAAAACCCAAAAACATAACTATAAGATCATAATCGGGCGTTTTTGCATATTTAGGGGTTTTATAAATGACCTCATTAGTGTATAAAATGAACACTCTTCGGCGGTGTTAAATAATGTTCTAGTAAGAGATAAATATCGCGTATAAAAAAAGATTTGGTTATCTTCCCTTCTTGACGTTGTTAATTTGACAGCAAAACAGAGAATAAGCATTGCCAATGTCATCTCCAAAAACCCTATCAAAAGTTGTATGCATTTCATTGTTGGTTGATGTTCGTGAGACCACTGCATACCTACCAATCATTGTGTATCCCTAAAGATTTTCCATACACAACATAAGCTTATAACCATTAAGCCCAAAAAAGGTAGAAAGAGATAAGGAAAATGAAAGATTATTAGAGAGAAATAAAGAGGTGGAAGATTACAGCACACACACATAATTCTGAAAATGGTAACCAACACCCTCTCAATGTGTGGCGAGGGCTGGTTCTATTTATACCCTTGAGCCATGAGTGGCTTATGGGCTTTCTATCTTGGGCCGGGCTTGGCTTTTCTTGGGCTTTGAGCCCGAAACATGGACAATATTAGATTACAATCCAAGCCCGTTGAACCCGACTAGCCTATTACTTAACAAGACTAATTATGATATTAAGATCGTAGATAAAATTCTTGTTCGACTTATATAACAATTAGGCTAAAAATCTCCAACAATGTTGAAGGTCTCTTTCCTTCACACTCCTCCGTACACAGTTGGACGTTGAGGATGAGATTTTTGACGTTTTTGCTTTGCCCTTGTTTTGGTCTTGTCCTTGTTTGTATGGCTTTTGATCATTCATGCTTTGTTGATCTTGTTCGTGAGCCTTTATCATTTGACTTTGAGTTTTGAGATCGTTATCTTGCATCATCTCCTTGACTTCTGAATCAACTCTTGATTTGACTTTCTTTGATCAACTTGTGCTCTTGACAACATGCTCATAACTTGTTACTTCTTGTTTGACTTATGTGATTATAAGGTCAACATCTCACCAAATGATGATTCTTTTTTGACTTTGCGGCTCTTTGATGGTGGTAGAAATTAGAATCAAACTATCTTGACATTGAATGATTGATCTTTTAAACTTGAGTATAAGCATGTGGTTTATGAACCGGACTTAGCTGGAATGAGGGCCTGCAACACACGTCGTCCTAAAACCTGAAATAAGACAGTTCAGCAAAATAAAGGATGAATATGGCTTTGTCATTCATCTGACTTTGGTGCATTAACATCGGTTTCCGTTTTTAGTATAAATAACTATACCTGTGATTCAGGTAGATTCATAGAATCTCCTTGACAGGGTTTCCAGCTTATAGAGTAGGAAACTCTTCTTGATATAGATGTATTAGATCTTCTCCAATGGCTTGCTAAGTTCTATTACCGGTTCGTCTCAAAGCAGACAACACGTAAGTGTGAATCAGATAGTTACTTCTTTCTGATTTAAGTCGTCATTTCATTTACTTGGACCAAAATAATATCCAGTTAGCACAAGCTCGATTCATGTGAATCTTGCACGTCACCTACAAGTGCTTGTTTGAAGTTAGCTCAAGCAGGATTTCCATCTTCACTGTGAATACTTAAGTATCACTCGGAGTGTTCTGGACAGATTCATCAGATATTGCGTAGTTTCGGACTCTTTGTTACAACTTGTGACATCTTTGTGATGTTTCAACAGTGTAATTTGACATTGTGTCCTATGATATTTATTAATTTGATCTCTTCTTGCTCTAGACTCGGATTTGTGCACTTTTAGTTTTATATCGGGGGCTGGAGCAGTCTTGCCACCTATTCAATATATAACAATCTCGGAGTGAGATGTCAATAGATAACGTGTTGTATCTCGTGACAAATGAACAGTTTATTTTGAGGAAACCCGATATGGCTGGGAAGGCGTTGTGACAATGCAATCTCTGGGTCCATGATATGTCGTTCTTCAATATCCAACAATCTTCATAGTGATTTTGATAGATTATGTAATTGGACCCGGTTTCTGCCTAAGGAGGTAGGGAGGGCTTCTTTCTTTTCACCCTTTATCCATACATTTCTTTTTCATTCTTCAACCCCTTCTATGGCTTCTCCACAAGAAATCCATTAATATAACACCTCTGTTGTGATTGTTTCCGTGTTAGCTCAATCTAGTCGGCAGTTTTTCCCTTTTTACTTCTTCTCCAATCATACATAAGGATGCTATTTCTAACTATGGAGTTGTCTTGGTAGATCCCTCGGTTCTGGTCTGGATCGTCGGGACTTAATACCTAGCTATCCACCTTATGACTTCAAGATCGCTCGTGAAATTAATTGGTTGTTGGGTATAGAGATCGAACCTTAAAAACCATTTTCTGACATTTTCAAATACTCCCCCTACACATGTGCTCCGAGATTCGAAATTGTTTAGCACATGAAGGACAGAGTTGCACTTAGAGTCTTAAATATTCACATTCGATATATCCTATTTTAATTACAATTTTCCTCCTCATTATGTTAATTAATAAAAATACACTTAGTATTTGAAATACCAATTGATTAAAATTTGACATGAAAAATTCCATGGGGAGAAAAATTATACCATGATATTGCATGAATTCAGATTCCGATAGCTCCCCCTCAGAAATTAATTTACATAAAATGACATTCTACGTACTGCAATTCTTTGAAAATTATTCGAGGAAGGGAGTGTTGAACACACAATTTTAACAAATACCACTATTTATGGAAAAAGACCACAAATTATATTGTAGAAAATTTTGACATTGAAAGTTCTTTTTGAAAAATTGTGTTCAACGATTTTAAAACCCATGATAGAGACTTCTCTTCCTCTGATAGAGTCAAGTCGCACTGAAGCTCGTACACTTCACTATTAACATTCGGGACCGAGTTAATGCACTGTAATGTACTTAATCATAGAGAAAAATTTAGAACATGACATGTTTTGAAAGCTGTTGAACTCTCGTACGAACTTCATTTACACGCCTCGTGTCTACAGTTATATCAACATTTCTAGGTACGTAAATGTTATCGATTCCAAGAGACATGTCGAGAAGATTATTTTTGGTATTTTTGAAATTTTCTGATTTTGTATTTTGTTTTTCTAGGTTTTATATTTGTCTATTTTCTTTTTGTTGGTTTTATATTTTTGTATTTTCTTTTTCAAAAATATTTTTCAAATCAAAATAAAGAGAAAAAAATATATTTACAAGTCGAAGTTTCCATCAGCAGTGACAGATGTTGCTTGAGTTGAAGTGGATGAAGTTGAATCAGGTTGTTGTTGACTGTTTATCGGATTGATTCAGCCAGTAGCAGTAGTAAAGCGGTCAAGATCTTTAAATCAACTTGATTTTCTCCATTGAGCATATTAGATCGTCGAACAACGGACCGTATAGCAATCCAAATCATTTGTCGTTGTTACTGTCTCATTGCTTGATGAATTCTGTTGACAATTGTGGTGCGAGGCTTGAACCGTTTTGTTCAAACGTCATTTGACATTGAGGTTCGAGGCTTGATCTGTTGTGATCAAACGTCATTTGACATTGAGGTTTGAGGCTTGATCTGTTGTGATCAAACGTCATTTGACATTGAGGTTTGAGGCTTGAACTGATGTGTTCAAACGTCATTTGACATTGAGGTTTGAGGCTTGAACTGATGTGTTCAAACGTCATTTGACATTGAGGTTTGAGGCTTGAACTGATGTGTTCAAACGTCATTTGACATTGAGGTTTGAGGCTTGAACTGATGTGTTCAAACGTCATTTGACATTGAGGTTTGAGGCTTGAACGTATGGATTCAAACGCTACATTTGACATTGAGGTTGAGGCTTGAAACTGGATGTGTTAAACGTCATTTGACATTGAGGTTTGAGGCCTTGATTGAACTGATGTGTTCAAAGTCATTATTATGGCATCAGATGAAAATTCCATGAAGCCCTGGTTTCTCAGATATCAGTCTTTTCAGCAACCAAACTCTGAGTTCTTCCTTTTTAGGATTGAAAGATGTACCTGCACTTAAGTTAGAAGTACCTGCACTGACATCAAGAGTTTGCGTACTTTCATATTGGTTAGTGATATCTGCATTTGAACCATTTGGGGGTTCACTGTACCTTGGTTGTGCAGGAGTGGAATATCTTTCCAGTTGGAACCTCTTTAAAGACCAAACTGTCCTTGAAAATTTTACCCGTTCGCGTTTCCAACTAGGATAAAGATCTGAGTGGT
Organism: Tanacetum coccineum; assembly: GCA_026074375.1. Taxonomy (NCBI): domain Eukaryota; kingdom Viridiplantae; phylum Streptophyta; class Magnoliopsida; order Asterales; family Asteraceae; genus Tanacetum; species Tanacetum coccineum. The sequence continues at coordinate 14,279 of BQNB010042031.1, read as the reverse complement.
ATTGTTTTTCCCATGACAGGGATGTCTGTTTGATAAAAACCTATGTTCCTATTGGGATCTGTCTTTCTGTTTCTTGGCAATTCTTATTTGCTCTACGGTTTGTTTCATTTGTTTGTTGTATTATTGGATGGAACCTTAAGCACGGTGGGTTTTACTTCCTTCAGGATTTTGTTTTACAAGCATCATTGATTAGCATTAAAGACAACTTATGACATGTTAGAACAAACAAAATTGTTTAGACTTGTGAAAGAACTAGGACTCTTAGAGTGTTGCTTTGGGCTCTGCCGTTTTAGCGTAACGCGAAGTTACTCTTGATACAGGCAAACTCCTAGATGTTTGATTGTTGCTCCTAGGTTTTGGTTTGCTACCATAAGCAGTGCTTTGAAATCTAGCAGAAGGCATCACAATTGCTTTTTGAGTATTCCTATCTCTTTATTGTGTTCTTTTTCCTAGCTTAATCTAGATAGTTTTATGAACCATGTCATTTGAACTAAATCTTGGCATGTTCTTAGAACTATTCCTAGATGAGCTAGATGCAATCACGTGATCAGGTTTTGCAAAGGCAGATTCTCTTTTCTTAGGCAAATAATGTTGAGTGACTGGTTTTGACAAATTATTATTCACATCAACTTGGGAAGGCCAAACCGTTGTTTTGACTTTTGAAGCCCTTTCAGATTTAAACGCATTCGGTTGTCTAACAACTTATTGGTTTCTTAGTGATGGTAACACCGGTTTCCCCAAGACTGATGTTTTGTCAAACTTAGTATCTACACTATTTCCTTTTAACTTCCTTAAGTCATTTTTCAATGCTAGCAATTGCAAAAACCTTTTCTGAATCTGAGCTTTTAATTCAGCATTTATTAGAAGCAAAGATGTTGTCAGTTCTGTAGTCTTAGATCTCGTGATTTTAATAGAATCATTATAAATCTTGTAAATGCTGTGTCAAAAGTCTCATTTTCCTACGTAATGTAGCCCACATATGTCTAATTCAATGTTCATTGTTCAAGTAAATCATTTTCCTTTTCAATCTTGGCTTATATTACTGGTTTGTTTCAAAATTTGACCCATGTTGCCCTGATTTTAAGATTTGATTTTGATATTTAGTTCTCGAGAGCAATGCAATGTGCTTCCATTCTTGAAAAATCTTTTTGAAATTGGGCAACTGTCTTTTTGAGCAAAATATTTTCAGACTCGAGTGATTGTTTTGAGTATTCAGTTGTCTGGTTATCAGGTGATGAATCAAGCATAGGACTTTTAACTTGACATGTTTCAGGATACTGGTCAACCCTACCTTCATTAATGATTTCAGGTTGCTCAGTATGCTGTTGTCCTATATAGCAAAGATATTGCATTCAGCAGTCAATTGTTCTCAGCACATTGGCTACTTAGTCATAAATGGGTTTGATTTCTGCATCTCAGCATATGTTTCATTCCCTGACACGGCTGTTGTTCATCTTGCATGTGAGTTGTCCTAAGCTTTCTGTGTCAACCCAAATCATCAACACAATTTTTACCCGTATCAATCTTACTCTCTTGCGTCTGCATCTGTCTTTTATTCACCCTTCTTTCATACTGTCTTTTATGACGTGTTCTTTCAGCAACGGACTTCTTAACATTACCCAGGTGTTGGAGTAGTGTATCTCTGAAGTGTTGAACCTCGATTCCAGTGTATTGAACAAAGCGTGTGTCTGTCATTTGACTGTCATAATCCAATGTAAACTTTGAATCGATGAAATTTTGGAACTGGTTGTTTACCACCCAAAAGGCTGTCATGGATCCATCTTCTTGAAATTCATCTTTGTCAAGTTGCTTTTGTAGTCGATCTACGTTTTGGTAGCATTGTTTTGTGAAAGTAATAATCTATTGAACTAAGAGGTGACATGAATGCCCGTTTGTATCCATGTTCGAATGCTCGGAGTGCCTTTTATGTGATCTTTTTGACAAGAACTTGTAGGTTGTGAACTGAGAGATCTAACTATATGTCATGCATCTTTCTTTTGCTTTTGACATTTTGTATTTGATTGCGTTGCAATCTTTGTATTCAAGATTCAAGCTTGCTATACCTTTTACTAATTTGATGGAGCATTCTCTGAATTACTGTTGTCATTCTCAGACAAGTGTTTTGTATGACAACTAAATCAAAATTCAATGAATCAACATTCAATGCGGGGAATTGAGATGATGATCTTCTTGTGTTTGCATCAAATTCTTTTGTTTCAACAATGGTGGATGTTGTTGTTGATGAAGAATTAACTCAGCATGTATTTCCCGAGGGAATCCATGTTAAAGATCATGCATCGTAAAATGATTGGTGCATATTATCTTGTATAATTTGCATACAGCCGTTTGATTTCTGAACTGAAAGCATTTTCAAACGTTGTTCTGAGTTTTGTCAAAGTAGTCTTGCAATCAGTCTGAGAAATTATTTCTTTGTAAGATGCTATTGTAGTTATCCCAAGTCTTTGAGCGAATGTTCTCTTGAGGATATGATGGTACCAAAATTTAAATTATCTGTGAGAAACTTTAGTTGTGACTGAATTGCTCGAAGACTTTTTCATGCATTTAATCTTGGGATAGTTGTGGTCTTCTCTTGAACTTTAGAAATTGAACACGAAGAAACTGTGTCATTCTGAAGAACACTTGATGTTTGTGTTTGCAAATTGGTATTGGTATTTGACATTGTGATGTTGTGAATGGATATCGGATCTTAAGTAGGTAAAGTGATTGTTGTTGTGGATTGAAATCAATTATCGTTTCGGGATTAGACAAATAGAAAGCCATTTTATTATGTGATGAGAAAAGGGGAAGATGTGTTGTTTAGAGAGGAGAAACACACACACCTTATTACAAAATTATGAATCCTCACCCCTCCATGGAAGTATGGAGGGGATATATATAGCACTGGACACGATCTACTTACTATACTTGACATTTCTAGTCCCTGCGTGTCCGGCTAGTATAAACTAATGTAATTCCGTATTAGCCGACATATTTTAAGGCTAACAATTTGACTATATACACCATAAGAACTGTCTATATGGGTGAGAAGTATCTCGTTATCAACAAAGACGAGTTGACAAGACCAGTGGATAAAATAGTGGTATTCCGTTTCTCGTCAAACAGTATTAGAGTTGCTAATGCAGCCTCACCGTCTCCTTTTGAGGTAAAGGGACATAGTTCTCACTATACTTTAAACCAGTAATGGAGGAAAAAATCATCAAGGTTAAAAGAAAGTGGTTTATTAAAGAAAGAGAGGTTGAAGCTGATTGTGTTTGTTACATCATCTACCTCAAGTGTACCAGAATTCCCTAAGGTACTTTGAGTAAAATGCTGAAGGTTGTTTGTTTTTTTAAAGTGTAGAGATGCAAACAAGTTTGTCAAGATAGTGAAAGTATGGGATGGTATAAAGGTTCTTTAGACTCCAACAATGCAATCCTATTGTTAAAAGCAATGATATCATCCTCACATTCAAAATTGACATTTAATGCATGAGTGAGTGGTTTAGGTTGTTCGAGAATAAATCATTCTCCTAATAGATCTCGTCTTGTTCCTCAATCTTTAAAGAATGCGGCAAGCACCTAGCCAAGTTCCAGAAAGACTACATCCCCCAAGGAGAAGAATACTCTGTGTTGGGATTAAAAAAGCCTCTTTATGCTGTTAGTAATTAATACTGTTCATTTTGATGTTAATGCTGCTCAGTCAAAGTTAGTGCTGCTGGAGAATTTCAATAAAAATTATTCTAAGTGTTTAAGACTGCTGGTGAAGTTACAACTGCCAGTACAAAGTTACTACTGCTAGAGGAAGTTACTACTGCTAGAGGAAGTTACTAGTGCTGGTGAAAGTTAAGACTGCTCATAGACTTAGAAGAAAAATTGCTAAGTAGGTTTGTATCTGTTAGTAAAAAGTTACTTTACTGCTGGTACAAGTTAAAAGCGTGTAGGATTTAATGCTGCTAGTGATGAAGTTAGAACTGCTGAGTTAGTTAGTATGCTTATGTGATTTGTATGTGATTTTTTGATAAAAGATATGTATAACGTTATTTGTTAGATGATTATGATTACTAAGGAAAGTATTGTAAGCCGTTTAGGACTCCTTGGTGTATAAAAGGAGATCTTAGGGCATAGAGATTAATATACAAACACATACCAACACATATATCAAAAACGAGTCATTTATAAAATTATCATAGCTTCAAGGTCTTTGTAACCCTAATACTTTGTAGTATTCGTATTATCTTTGCTTATAATATTTGGAGCTTTTATGTTTTTTTGAATTATTGTGTTTTACTGTTCCATTTGAAAATTCTTTTCTTAATTAGAGTTCCGATAATTCTTTAATACATTCACACAAAGTTTCTACTATAGTTGTGTTAGATTTATCTAATATAACTAAACCTTAAACAAGCTCAAGGAATTCAATCTATAGAAGTATTGAAGTGGGACCAACAAGTGGTATCAGAGCTTGTTGCTTTGAGAAACTTTGCTAGAAGATATAGATCAAGATTTTGCACACATGGTGGCTGCATCTAAAGTTCTCATGCTCAAACCCGGTGAGTTTGAGTTATGGAGGATGAGGATTGAACAATACATCCAGATGATAGACTATTTCATAGTGGGAAGTCATAGAGATGGTGCAAACCTTGCGAAAAACACAAGTTGTGGAAGGTGTTACAACAGTGTGCCCTATTAATCTGCTAAAAAGATCAGGCTCAAAGAAGGATAGTACATGAGCTAGAGAAGTACTTTTTAATGATGGGCATTCCTAATGAACATCAGTTAAAGTTTAACTCTATAAAGGATGCTAAGCTGTTGCTGGAAGCTATTGAAAAGAGATTTGGTAGGAATGAAGCTACTAAAAAGACTCAAAGGAATCTCTTAAAGCAGCAATATGAAAACTTCACTACTCCAAGCTTAAAGATGCTTGATCAAACTTTTGATAGGCTTCAAAATCTTGTGAGTCAGTTGGAGCTTTTGGGTGAAAAACTTTTACAAGAAGATGTTAATCAAAAGTTATTAAGAAGTTTGTCACTTGAGTGGAACACACATGCTGTTGTGTAGAGGAATAAAGCTGATTTGGATACAATGAGCATGGATGATCTCTACAACAACCTCAAGGTGTATGAACCAGAAGTTAAAGGGATCTCTAGCTCAAGTTTAAGCATACAGAACATGGCTTTTGTGTCCTCTTCTAATAACAACACTAGCAGCTCTAATGAAGCAGTTAATGCTGCTCATGGAGTTACTACTGCTAGCACTCAAGTTAATACTCTACTCTAACAAAATATTGATAACTTAAAGTGATGCGTTTTTGTTCATTCTTTGTTTCAACCAAAATAGTCCTCTACTTGCACTATGAGGACTTTGAAAACAAATCCATCCTGATGACATAGAAGAGATGGATTTGAGATGGAAAATGGCCATGTTAACCATGAGGGCTAGAATGTTTTTGAAGAATACAGGAAGGAAGCTTACTGTTAATGGCAATGAGACTATTAGTTTTGATAAGTCCAAAGTGGAGTGCTACAACTGCCACAAGAGGGGACATTTTACTAGAGAGTGTAGAGCTCCAAGAAATCAAGACAACAAAAAGGAAAGCTCGAGAAGGAGTGTGCATGTGGAAACATTTACTTCCACATCTTTGGTGTTATGTGATGGTCTTGGTTGTTATGATTGGAGTGATCAGGCAGAGGAAGGGCCTAATTATGCACTCAATGGCTTACTCATCTTCAAGTTCAGACTCAGAGTATATAATGAGTTCAAATTGTTCAAAATCTTTGTATGGAAACTGTTAAATTAACTTACAATATTTTAAATGATCAATATTAAGAGATTTAGAGAAATCTAGTTAAAGTTTTAGGTTATTAAACAGGTTTTAGTATCAGTGGAAGAACAACTTAAATTTTATAAAAAAGAATGAGTTGTTTCTATTGTAAAAAAAAATGAATGGGCTTAAAATGAGATATTCAAGTAGGAGCCAATATAATATTAGATGAGCTTAGAAGAAGCCTTTGAAAAAAAAATCAAAAAGAAAAAGATAGCATTCAATTTAATGTAGATAAATTTGAAAATGCATCTGAAAGTTTAAACAAGCTCATAGAGTGTCAGATTGTTGATAATTGCAAGAAAGGTTTAGGTTATGAAAAATATAATGTAAATTTCATGCCTCCAACACTTGATTTGTCTTTTAATGGTTTAGATGAGTTTGTTAATAAGCCTGTAGTTGAAAATAAAAAGTCTGATAAAGAAGTGTCTGAGATAGTTAGGAAGAATGATGATGCCCTAATTATTGAAGAATGGGTGTCAGATAGTGAGGAAGAAAATGTGTCTCATCATAAAACTAAGAAGAAAACAGTTAAGCCTAGTATTGCTAAGATAGAGTTTGTCAAACCTAATCAACAAGAGAAAACTACTGGAAACTGTTAAAACAAGTGGAAAAATAGGCAAAAACACTCACAGTCCAAGAGGCAATCAAAGAAATTGGAACAATATGATATCTCACAGACTAGGAAGCAATTTTAAGATGTTTAATAAGGCCTGTTATGTATGTGGAAGCTTTGATCATTTGCAAGTTGATTGCATTTACCATCAAAAACAATTTTAAAATCAAAGGATGGTAAAATCTGTTTGGAACAATGCTCAAAGGGTGAATCATCAAAATTTTGCTAAAAAGACTCACCCATATGCTAAAAAGAACATGGTTCCAAGAGCAGTACTAATAAAGTATGGCTTAGTATCAATTAATATGTACAAAATATTTCAAAAACAGCAGTATCAGTTAATACCGCTAGACAAGTTAATACTGCTCATTCAAAAACAACAGTGAATGCTGCTAGACCAATGTCATATCTTTCTAAAATAGCATATTCAATTGTTAAGAGGCCCATTAATAATAACACAACATCTAAAAACAGTAATATTAATCAAAGGGTTAATACTGTTAGGGGTAAAAATGTTAATACTGCTAGGCCAAAAGGCAGTGTTAATGTTGTTTAGGGAAATAATATTAATGCTATTAAGGCCTCAGCTTGTTGGGTTTGGAAACCAAAGACTAAAGTTTTAGACCATGTTTCAAAACACAATAGTGCATCAACCATCCTAAAAAGGTTTGATTGTATTGATGCACAAGGCAGATCCAAGTCAGTGATGGCTTGGGTCCCCAAAAGAAACTGATTTTCTTATCTAATGTACAGGGCAATCCACAAATGGATTTACAAGATAAAGGAGTGATTGATAGTGGATGCTCAAGGAACATGACTAGGAACATGTCCTATCTTACTGGCTATGAAGAGATAGATGGAGGATATGTTACTTTTGGAGGGAACCCCAAAGGAGGGAAAATCACAGGAAAAGGTACCATTAAAACTGGTAATCTAGATTTTGAAAATGTGTATTTTGTGAGAGAGTTAAAGTTTAATCTCTTTAGTGTCTCACAAATGTGTGATAAAAAGAATAGTGTTCTTTTTAATGACACCGAATGTATTGTTTTATTTCAAAACTTTAAGTTAATTAATGAAAGTCAAGTTTTACTATGTGTTCCTAGAAAGAACTATATGTATGTTTTGATTTTAAAGAACATAGTTCCTAAAAGAGGTTTAACTTGCCTTTTTGCAAAAGCTACATCTGATGAATCTAAACTTTGGCATAGAAGGCTAGCTCACTTAAATTGTAAAACCATGAATAATTGGTTAAGGGAAATCCTTGTAAGAGTTTACCTTCCAAACTTTTGAAAATGATGAAACCGTCTTTCGGTGTTTGCTTGTCAAAGGTAAGCAGCACAAAGCCCTCTTGAAGACTAAATAGAGAGAACTCGATCAGGCTTCTTTTACACTTGTTGCATATGGACTTTTTTGGTCTAACATTTGTAAAAAGCCTTATGAAAAAAATGTATTGTCTAGTTGTCAACAGATGATTATGTAGGTTTACATGGGTTTTTCTTTCTAGCTTACTAAGGATCCGAGACTAGTTGGATTCTTAAGTCTTTTATAACTAGGTATAGAAAAATCTTTGTAGATCACCAAGGTTTAAAGGATTAGATGTGATAACGGGGAAAATGAGTTCAAGAATAGAGAAATGAATCAGTTTTGTAAAATGAAGGGTATTTTGAGACAATTTAGTGTAGCTAGAACTCCTTAACAAAATGGAGTTGCTGAAAGGAGGAATAAGACACTAATTGAGGCTATTAGTATTATGCTAGCTTATTCTAAGTTGCCAACTACTTTTTGGGCAGAAGCAGTTAACACTGCTTGTTATGTGCAAAATAGAGTGTTTGTAGTAAGCCTTTGTTAACAAGACCCCATATGAACTTTTTCATGGTAGAACACCAACTTTAAGTTTTATTGACCATTATGAGTGTCTTGTTACTATTCTTAATACCACTAGATCATTAGGCAAATTTGAGGGTAATGCTGATGAAGGTTTCTTTGGTTGGATATCTATTGAATAGTAAAGCCGTTTAGAGTATTTAATAAGTAGAACAAGAAAGAGTGGAAGAAAACTTGCATATTAGGTTTAGTGAAAGTACACCTAATGTTGCAGGGATTAGGACAGTTGGCAATTTGATTTTGATGCACAAAACAAGAAACAATGACATTATGAGTCAAATTGTCTGCAAGACACTGTCTAATGGTTTTTGCAGGTCACAACAAGCAGTGATATAATGTAGTCAAGCTAGAAAGAAAATGAGACAGAACCTGTAAAGAATCTATTCTGCTACCATTATGGACTGTTGATCCACCATTTTCAAAGATCATAGAGTTCTCATGTTGATGGATCCAAAACCATCAAGTGATGATGGAAAGAGGTTGATGAAAGATCAAGAAAGAAGTGAAAGTAATGATCAAGAAAAGGAGATAATGTTAACAACACTAACAATGTTAATGCTGCTAGCACAAATGATGTTAATGTCGTGTGGCTTGGAAAAACAAGACATTGAATACCAGATGATCCAAATATGCTGCTTTGGAAGATTTATTAGACTTATTTACTTCGCATGAGAAGATCAGATGATGGTGTATTGCGATGACAATGAACAATTTGGATACAACAATCAAAGTCAGTCTTAATCCAACTACAATAATTCATAAGATCTCCTCTTGATAAAGTGATTAGAAAGATTTTGCAAATCAGCTTACAAACATGAAGAATGTCAAAGAATTTGGAGGAATAGGTTTGCACTAGTACTATTCTCAACAAGAAAAAAACATAACGACCTTTTAAACTGCTGTTTGCTTGCTTTTTTTTCATAAGAAGAACCCAAAAAGGTAATTTATTCATTAAGGATCCAGATGGATTAAAATGCTTATGCAGAAGAGCTTATACAAGTCAAGCTACAGAAGTTTGGACTTTTAGTAGATTTTCACAAATGGAAAAAGGGATATAGCAGTAATAGGGTCTTCAGTGAATAAAAAGGATGAAGAGGAATTGTGATAAGAAAAAAAGCAAGATTGGGTGCTCAAGGGTACACAATAGAATAAGGGGATGACTATGATAAAGTATTTTACCTTTGAAAGAGGAATTGTGATAAGAAACAAAGCAAGATTGGTTACTCAAGGGTACACATAAGAAGAAGGGATTGACTATGATGAAGTCTTTGCCCCTATTGCAAGAATTGAACCAATTAGGCTGTTTTTAGCTTATGCTGCATTTAAAGATTTTTTGGTGTATCAAATGGATGTAAAAAGTACGTTTCTCTATGGAAAGATTGAAAAAGAGGTGTATGTATGTCAACCACCAGGATTTGAAGATCCATATTTTCTTGATAGAGTGTACAAGGTCGAAAAAGCATTGTATGGACTACATCAAGCTCCTAGAGCTTGGTATGAAACCTTGTCAACATCCAAGTGTATGTGGATGATATCATCTTTTGTTCAACAAAGAATGAGCTATGCAATGCATTTGAGAAGTTGATGCATGAGAAATTTCAGATGAGTTGTATGGGAGACTTGCATTCTTTTTGGGATTACAAGTGCAGCAGAAGAAGGATGGCATATTTATTGGTCAAGATAAATATGTTGGTGAAATTCTAAAGAAATTTAGGTTTATAGAAGTCAAGACTGCAAGCACACCAATGGAAACTTAAAAGCCTCTGCTCAAAGATGAAGATGGTGAAGAAGTGGATGTTCATATGTATAGGTCAATGATTGGTTCATTGATGTATCTTACATCTTCAAGACCTGACATCATGTTTGCAGTATATGCCTGTGCTAGATACTAAGTCAATCCAAAGGTTTCACATCTTTATGTTGTGAAAATAATTTTTAGGTACTTAAAAGGTCAACCAAAATTTGGGCCTTTGGTATCTAAAAGATTCTCCTTTTGATTTGGTAGCATACACTAATAGTGATTATGCTGGAAGCTTGGATAGGAAGTCTACAATAGGAAGTTGTCAATTCCTTGGAAGTAGATTAATATCATGGCAGTGCAAGAAACAGACAGTGGTTGCAAATTCCACAACAGAAGCCGAGTATGTGGCTGCTTCAAGTTGTTGTGGACAAGTGCTTTGGATTCAGAATCAACTACTTGATTATGGGTACAATTTTATGCATACCAAGATCTTTATTGATAATAACAGTACATACTGACAAGAATGTTGTAGATTTACTTACAAAAGCTTTTGATGTAAGTAGGTTTCAATATTTAATTGCTAGTATTGGAATGCTAAATCCTTAAAATCTTTTATCTCTTTATGTTTTTGTAGAGTTTTGTATGAATTAGTACTGTTATTCATGTCATTAAAGTCTCTGCTATTAAGTATAATTAGTGCTGCTAGTTATACTTAATACTGCTAAGTTTCTACTGTTAGTTATACTTAATACTGTTAGGTATAATTAATATTGTGATTATTGTGAAAATTGCTATGGATTGTGTTTTCATGGTTTTTGGACCAACATTTTGTAGAAAAAGCAAAGAAAAGTGTTAGATTGATGAGGAAAAGCTGGTTATTAGAGAAAATAGACAGAGAGTTTTGGTGAGAAAAAGAATTGAGATAATTGGTGAGAATAAAAACAAAAAGAGAGCTGTGTGGAATAAAAACAGACATAGTGTTTTGGTGAGTAAAAGAATTGAGAGAAATGGTGAGTTAAAAAAAGAGAGTTGAATATATTAAAAACAGACAGAGTGTTTGGAATGGAATTGGAGTTAATGTTGGTGATTCAAAGTTAATGCTGCTAGGCATAAACTTAATATTGCTAGTGAAAGTTAATGTTGCAAGGCATAAACTTACTACTGCTGTTGAAAATTAATGCTGCCAGGCATAAACTTACTACTGATGTTGAAAGTTAATGCTGCCAGGCATAAACTTACTACTGCTATTGAAAGTTAATGCTGCCAGGTATAACTTACTACTGTTGGTGACAGTTAATGTTGTTGATGGTATTTTCATAAATACTTCGATTAAGGATTTCAATCACTTATTTAATCGATTTCATTCACTCATATACTCTCTAATCACAAACCCTAACTCAATTTTATCATTCATCATCAAAACCCAATACAAATGGCGGATCTAAAGTTTGCAGATACTCATAATTTGGTCGCGTTTTTGTCTAAACCCACAGAAAGTGAAGGGTTTGAGTAGATAGTAGATTTTCTGAATGCAAATCCTATAAGATATGCACTAACGATCAATCCCACTATATACATTTCGTGTATAGAACAGTTCTGGTCTACTGTCAAAGCCAAAACTGTCAATGAGGAAGTACAGTTGCATGCCCTAATGGATGGAAAGAAGATAATCATAATTGAATCAACTATAAGAAGAGATCTTCAACTAGAAGATGCTGAAGGTGTTGATTGTCTACCTAATTCTACCATCTTTGAACAGCTTACACTGATGAGGTATGAGAAAATTTTACAGAAGCTTACTTTCTATAAGGCATTATTTTCCCCACAATGGAAATTTCTAATTCATACTATTTTACAATGCCTAAGTTCTAAGACTACTGCATGGAATGTGTTTAGTAGCACTATGGCATCTGCAATTATCTGTTTAGCTACAAACCAGAAGTTCAACTTTTCAAAATACATTTTTGAAAGTGTGGTGAAGAACTTGGATAATGTGGGAAAAATTTTGATGTATCTAAGGTTTATACAATTCAATTTGGATAAACAACTTGAAGGGATGCCTACTCACAACATAATATATATTTCACCCTCTCATACTAAGAAGATATTTAAGAATATGATAAGGGTAAGGAAAGGTTTTTCTGGAAGGGAAACACCATTTTCCAAACAATGGTGGTACAAGATCAAGCAGAAATGGGTAAAGGTTTAGCAAATCCTACTGATCCCCATCACAGACTCACTTTTATTCAACCATCAACATCTCAACCTCAAAAGAAACAAAAACCTAGGAAGCCAAAGAGAAAGGACACTCAGATACCTTAGTCTAGTGGTCCTACTGAACATGTAGTAGATGAGGCTGTCTATAAGGAGTTGGATGACAGTTTGGTGAGGGCTGCCACTACTGCTTCTAGCTTAAAGCAGAGCAGGACAATGGTAACATAGCTAAGACCTGATCCAAGGCAACACCTAATGAATCTAGTTCCCTATGAACTACTTCAGGTGGTGGTCCTAGGCGTTAAGAAACCATAGGGGGATACTATTGCTCAAACTAGGTTTGAGAATGTATCTAAACATTCCAATGATCCACTGCTCGCAAGAGGTAACACACTTCGAAGTGGTGAGGATAGTCTGAAACTTAATGAATTGATGGAATTATGTACCAATTTACAAACAAGAGTTCTTGATTTGGAAAAGACAAAGACCACACAAGCTGAAGAGATTGTTAGTTTAAAGAGGAGGGTCAAGAAGCTTGAACAGAAAAAGAGGTCAAGAACTCATGGGCTTAAAAGGTTATACAAAGTTGGTCTTACAGCTAGGGTAGAATCCTCTAGAGATAAAGAAAGTTTGGGTGAGGATGCATCCAAACAGGGGAGGATAAATGCTATTGATGCTGATGAAGACATTACCCTGGTTAATGATCAAGATGATGTTGATATGTTTGATGTGAATACTTTGACTGGTGATGAGGTGTTAGCAGAACAAGAAGTTGCTACTAAAGATGTGAATTTGACTGTTGATGAAGTTACTTTGGCTCAAGCACTTGCTGCTTTGAAAAGTGTAAAACCCAAGGTAAAAGCCAATGTTGTAGAAGAGCCAAGTGTACTAGTTAGTGCTGCCAGTACAAAGGTTAGTGCTGCTACAACTACAACAACTGCTACAATTCCAACTCTAAGGAAATGAATTGTCATTACTGAGCTGGGTACATCTACAACAACAACAACAACAATTTCCTCACAACCATTACAGGCAAAAGTTCAGGACAAAGGCAAAGGAATTATTAGGATTATGAAAAAAACTCGGTCACCCCCGTGTATTGTTTAGTATAGCAAAGCTCGTAGTTAGAAAGTAAGCGTATGACTAGTAGTATTGGGCCGGGCCTTTAGCCCACTTGTAAGCCCATACCTAAGCCCATAGTGCTTACATACACATGTATATAAACCCCCCCTTCCAGCCATTGGAAGGGGGTGGTTGTTTATTTTAAGCTAATACATTATCTTGCACTTTCTCTCTCTAGAAAGACCACTTTCTCTCTCTAAGATAAAGTAGCCAACCCATCATCTCTTGCTTGTGCTATGATATCATGTATACTATAATTGGTATTAGAGCACATGGGATGATTAGCTAGATTGTGTGTGCGTTTCCTTGGTTAGTTTAGATCAAAAGTTTAGTTTTAGAAGGTTTATGGTCTTATTCTTGACACTCTTTGATTCTCATGTTTGTGATGTTAAAGTTAGTGTTTTTATAGTTGTTATAACATTCTAGGACCAAGTTGTGCAAAAGAAACCAAGTGAAAACGTTCAAAAGGGTGATCTTTAGGGGTTTTTAGGTGAAAAAGTTCGTATTTTCGTCGTTGCGTTTTGACCTTCTGAGACATTCTTGGTTGCGTTTTGGGTGAAGAAAGCATATTGCGTTTTGACCTAGAGGTTGCGTTTTGATCGTTGCGTTTTGATCATTGCGTTTTGACCTAGAGGTTGCGTTTTGGTCGTTGCGTTTTGACTACAGGTTGCGTTTTTGAAGACTTTTGTTGCGGTTTGACTAGGGGACACTCTGCCCAATTTTTAATTGGTTGCGTTTTGATCAAATCGCATCGTTGCGTTTTGATAAAACCTTAAGAGTCTCCATTGCGTTTTGACTCGAGACTCTTCATTGCGTTTTGAGAATTGTCATTGCGTTTTGATAATTCTTCATTGCGTTTTGACTCAAAACTTCACTGCTTTT
>BQNB010042030.1:0-37686 GCA_026074375.1 Tanacetum coccineum | reverse complement strand
ACGATCACGACCACGACTACCGACCACGACTACTACCACGATCACTACCACAACCACAACCAACGACCACGACCACGGACCACATAAAACAGACCATGGACCACAGACCACCAACCACAGACCACATACCACAGACCATGGACCAAGACCCTGAACATGACCACGGACCATCTACCACTGACCACCGACCAGGACTACGGACCACGGAAAATGGACAACGGACCACAGACCACAGAACATGGACCACCGACCACTGACCACCAACCATGGACCACAGATCACGAACTAGAGACCACGGACCACGACCACGACCACGGACCACGACCACGACCACAGACCACGACTACCGACCACCGACCACGGACCACGAACCACCGACCATGGACCATGGATAACGACCACGACCACTAACCACGACCACCAAACACGACCTTAGACCATGAACCACGAACCACCGACCATAGTCCATGGACCACCGACCAGTGACCACGGACCACGACCACGACCATGACCACGACCTCTACCACGACTACGGACCACGACCATGACCACAACCACGACCACTAACCACGGACCACCGACCACGGACCACCGACCACGGACCACGACCACAACTACGACCACAAACCACGGACCACCAACTCTAACTACAGACCACCGACCACGAATTACGGACTACGGATCATGGGCCACGGATAAAGGACCACGGACCACGACCACTAACCTTGGACCACGGATAAAGGACCACGGACCACTACCACGACCATGACCAAGGCCACGACCACAGCCAAAACCATGACCATAAACACCGACCACGGACCACCGACCATGGACTACGGACAAGACCACCGACCACGGACCACCGACCATAGACCGCGAACACGACTATGAACCAATGATGACATCAAATAAAGACATATTTATTGCATCATTTATTCCAAGTAATTTACCCATTTGATATCATTATTGCAAGATATTGGTACTTAATTGCTTTATATTTAGTTTTTGCAGTAATTATGGAGTACATGGTGATTATGGCGCAAAATGAAGCTTAAACGAAGATTATTAATGTAAATTGTTCATCAAGACAATACGTCGTATGCATCAAAGACATATGGCGTATTTGCGTAAAATTGACCATGAAGACCACGTTGATTGAAGATCAATACGCCATATGAAGAGAAGTTAAACGTCGTGTTGGGTATTATTATCTAGCCTTGGACCTAAAGTATCGAAGACCCAATACGCCGTATCCATAAAAACTATATGTCGTATTGAAGATTATGAATATTCTAGAATAATTTATTAAGGAATGTCCGTGGACCTTACTCCAAGTTTCAGCCAATACGTCGTATAGGACCCTCCAAAACGCCGTATTGATGTCAGCTACAGTACCTATAAATACATAACTCAAAACTGTTTTTAAAGAGTGCTTATCCCAAAAGTCGAATCTACTATCCCTAAAGTCGAATTTTTGAAGTCAAGAAGTGCCATGAAGGTCACAAGAAGCTTACCAATCCATAGGAATCATATTGTAATTATCTTACCTTAATTATACGTTCGATAATTGTCTAATTATTGTTCATATAACGTTTGTGTAATTGTTACGATGCTTAAAGGCTAACACCTTTTGGTGTTAGCCATGTTTATGAAAACTTAATCGTTTAGTTTGTTTATGTCGATTGCATCTTACTTTATCGTTGGGTATTGATTATGTTTATCACCACATGCTTGCTTATGTACTTAGCACGTAACCTTACTTCTAGTATCATTTGCCTGATATTAGAAAGCTCTCCACTTTTTGTAGTAATTAATATAGTGTGGAACAATAGGATCACGTAATAACGTCTTGCCACTCCTATATGGGGATACGCCTAGCGCTTAACCTGGACGGATATTTCTATAATGTTTAAGGCAAGGTTACCTATAAAAAAGGTGGTGACCTAGGTTTAACACTTGCTCTTTTCCATGTAGATGGAAAGTTAGGACAAAGTGGACTACCACCATATGATATTGTCGTAAGTAGTAAGTGGGTAAAGTCTCTAATAAGCTAGGATTCGATAATCACCATTATTATCTTCCTAAGATAGATTATAATCAATACATAGGTTGCTTTACGCGGATGCATCTAATAGTGACAGAATTATGCATATCTATGGTTAAGGAAGAAGTCCCGCTTTAATCTAGGAATGATATACCTCCTTGAGATAAGACAATCATTGCACTAAATAAACAAACTTGTGTTAGGTTTAGTAAACATGGTTAACATGATTTCCTTAGAATAGATTCAACTAGCACTTTAAAGCTTTAGTAATTACACTTTAGTGGATTAAGGATAAGATAATTGGATAAGTCACCAAAACTACAACATGTGCCAATCTCTTAGATTGAAACCTCATGATAAACCAAACATGTACACACTGTATAGTCAGTATGGCGTATTGCTGATCTCAATACGGCATATGCATTATAGATTCTGTATAATTTTGTATATAATTCTAACTAGCATAGGTTTGTAAATACTAACGATAGATAGGTAAAACATTGATAAAAGATAGTAACACATCGTTCTTGAGTGGATCGACACCCTACTTACAAAACTAGTCCACAATTAACCGGGTACACTGCTCGTTAAGGTGTTCTATTAGGTAATTCGGCTAAATATAAATGTAAAACTTTGAATAATTATTTACCCACTTACTACTTACGGTAATATCATATGGTGGTAGTCCACTTTATCCTAACTTTCCATCTATAAGTCAAAGAACAAGAGTTAAACCTAGGTCACCACCTTTTTGATAGGTAACCTTGACTTAAACCTTATAGCAATATCTGTCTAGGTTAAGCGCTAGTCGTATCCCTAAATAGGAGTGGCGGGACGTTATTATTTGATCCTATTGTTCCACACTATACTAATTACTGCAAAAAGCGGGGAGCTTTCTAATATCAGGCCAATGATACTAGAATTAAGGTTACGTGCTAAGTACATAAGCAAGCATATGGTGATAAACATAATCAATACTCAACAATAAAGTAAGATGCAATTGACATAAACAAACTAAACGATTAAGTTTTCATAAGCATGGCTAACACCAAAAGGTGTTAGCCTTTAAGCATCGTAACAATTACACAAACTTTATATGAACAATAATTAGACAATTATTGAACGCGTAATCAAGGTAAGAGAATTGTGAAAAACTAGAAGGGGGTTGAATAGTTTATCGCTTTTTATTTAAGGTTTTAAAGTGTTTGTAAAAATTCTAGATTCGACTTTATGTGAATTCAATACTTGCACAATATAAACAATATACCTATCCAAACAATTAATAAGATAGTGTGAGAAAGTAATGCAAGATAAGAGATAGGAGTAAGAATAATCAAACCACAACGCGAGGATTTATAGTGGTTCGGCAACAAAGCACCTCTTTGCCCTACTCCACTCCCCGAGCACCTAACTCAAGAGTTTTCTTCACTATGTCAACAAGCTCCCTTATGGCGGAGAAAACCGTACATAACGTTGCTTACACCGATTTACGACACAAAGCTAAATGTCGAGTTCTAATCTTAGCTAGAACCAATCTATCACAACACAACTTCAAGACTTCTTCACAACACTACTTATATCCCAACTATCTAGCACTACTTGGTAAAATCATCACGATCAAACTATACTTACAAAGATTGCCAAGATCTAGCAACTACACAACTTTACAAGATTTACAAAAGATTTACAAGTTATGATATGAATGCAATAAGATTGCAACAACACACAAAGGTGTAATACTTCTTCACTTGATGATGGAAGTATTCTTCTCTTGCACTTGAGGAATTGAGCTTGGATCACTTAGAAACAAAGCTTTATGATTAAATGATCAAAGGATTTTAGAGAGGATATGTGGGCTATTTTGGGCAGAAAGAATGAGTGCAAAAGGTGAGAAAATAGTGGGGAAAAGTCTAGTATTTATAGGACAAACTGGGGGAGCGTCTACCTAGGGGCGGTCCCCTTAAATAGGTGGGCGGTCCCCTTAAAATTAAGGGGGCCACCCGTGTATTTAAGGGGGCCGCCCTAGACTAGGGCCTCCCCAGTTTGTCTTTTGTGTAGGGGGGATTTTCTAGAACTTTTCTAGCCGTTTTAGGTCCGAAAATTTGAATTTCAAAATGTTTATTTTGAATAAAACATTTCTTTTAATTGTAGAAAATGTTTTGTAATGTTTATAAAAATGTTTACAACATTTTATAAAAGTTTGAGGTTGAATAAAAATTTCCTTTGATCATAAAATGCATTAAGCATTTATTTATTCATACCTTTAAGTGATATAATTATCGAAATGAAAATTTACTACTAATTACTTGTTTACGTTTAATTTTACATTGAACGTTTTTATATTTTGTGATTATCAAAACGTAAAGACGTGAAAAATATTAATAATGTTTTTAGGCATTATATTTTGTCAATAAGAATTACAATATGATTCCTATGCATTGGTAAACTTCTTGTGACCTTCCTGGCACTTCTTGAATTCAGAAATTCAACTTTAGGGATAGTAGATTCGACTTTTAAGATAAGCACACTCCAAAAACGGTTTTGAGTTATGTATTTATAGGTACTGTAGCCGACATCAATACGGCGTATAGAAGGTCCTATACGGCGTATTGGCTGAAACTTGAAGTAGGGTCCACGAACATTCCTTAATAAATTATTCTGGAATATTCATAATCTTCAATACGACGTATAGTCTTCGTTGATACGGCTTATTGGGTCTTCGATACTTTAGGTCCAAGGTTTAATACCTTCTGGAATATTCTGTTAACACTTCCCAATATGGCATTTTGCTTCACTTCGTACGGCGTATTTATCTTCAGTCAACGTGGTCTTCATGGTCAATCTTGCGCAGATGCGTCGTATTGCTTTGATGCATACGGCGTATTGTCTTGATGAACAGTTTTCTTCAATAATATTCGTTTAAGCTCCATTTTGCGCCATAATTGCCATGTACTCTATAATTACTGGAAAACCTAAATATAAAGCAATTAAGTACCAATATCTTGCAATAATGATATCAAATGGGTTAATTACTTGGAATAAATGATGCAATAAATAAGTCTTTATTTGATGTCATCAAACACAGACCACCGACCACAGACCACGACCACGACCACCGTCCACGACCACAGACCAAGGACCACCGACCACGGACCACATGCCACCGACCACGACTACAAACCACCGACCACCGACCATGGACCACAGACAACCGACCACGTACCACCGACCATGGACTACAACCATGACCACCAACCACCAACCACGGACCACAGACTAGGGATCACCGGCCACGGACAAAGGACCACGAACCACGACCACAGACCTAGACCATGGAAAAAGGACCACGGACCACTACCACGACCATGACCATGAACAAGGCCATGACTACGGCCACGGCCATGACCAGGAACACTGACCATGGACCACGGATAAGACCACCGACCACGAACCACCAACCATAGACCGCGAATACGACTACGAACCAACAACCACGACCACGAACCATGGACCACGACCAGGGACCAAGAACCACCACCCCCATGACGACCACGACCACAGACCATAGACCATAACCTAGTAAAGACTCGGGATAATTATCTTGCTTGTAAATGGTTTAAAAAGCCATTTTTATTACCATAGTTATGGTATCATAATATATAATTTTGTTGAACTAAATAGAAACTAATCTTGTGTAGCTTTTTTTCTGCGTAGTCGGTCTCTTGGTCATGTAGGATTGATTCAGTATGTTAAGCCCTTAAATGATCAATAATGGAAAATACTAACCAAAAATAATAGCCATTCAAAGATTCTTGGATATTTCATGTTATTCATCAACCATTTGAGTTTCATTAAGTCGTTGCTATGTTCTACGTTTTCTTTTTTTTGCTAATAAAGATGAATGTAATTTGTGTGTCTCTTAGACTCAAGATAATAATATTGCCTGTAAATTGACTTTAAAAAGCTATTTTTATTACTATAGTTATGGTATCATATTATATAATTTTGTTGAATTAAATACAAACTAAGCTATTGATTTAAATTTCTTGTGTAGCTTTTTTTCTGCATAGTTGGTCTCTTGGTCATGATGGCTTGATCCAGTATGTTAAGCCCTTAAATGATCAATAATGGAAAATACTAACCAAAACTAATGGCCATTCAAATATTTTTAGATAGTTTCATGTTATTCATCAACCTTTTGAGTTTCATTGAGTTGTTGCTATATTCTATGTTTTGTTCTTTTACTAATAAAGTTGAATGTAATTTGTGTGTCTCTTTGACTAAGGATAATTATATTGCTTGTAAATTGACTTTGAAAAGCCATTTTTATTTCTATAGTCATGGTATCATAATATATAATGTTATAGATTTTAAAACAACGTAAGAAATTGATTTATATTTCTTGTGTAAATCTTATACCGCGTAGTCTATCTCTTGGTCATGTAGGCTTGATTCAGTATGTTAAGCCCTTAAATGATCAATAATGGAAAATACTAACCAAAACTAATGGCCATTCAAAGATTCTTATATATTTTCATGTTATTCATCAACCATTTGAGGTTCATTGAGTTGTTGCTATGTTTTATGTTTTCTTCTTTTACTAATAAAGTTGAATGTAATTTGTGTGTCTCTTAGACTCAGGATAATTATATTGCCTGTAAATTAACTTTGAAAAGCCATTTTTATTACTATAGTCATGGTATCATAATATATAATGCTCTAGATTTTAATACAAGGTAAGAAGTTAATTTATATTTCTTGTGTAGCTCTTTTTCTGCATAGTCAGTCTCTTGGTCATATAGGCTTGATTCAGTATGTTAAGCCCTTATATGATCAATAATGGAAAATACTAACCAAAACTAATGGCCATTCAAAGATTCTTAGATATTTTCATGTTATTCATCAACCATTTGAGTTTCATATGATTTGTTGCTATGTTCTACGTTTTCTTCTTTTTCTAATAAAGATGAATGTAATTTGTGTGTATCTTAGACTCAGGATAATTATATTGCCTGAAATTGACTTTGAAACGCCATTTTTATTACTATAGTTATGGTATCATAATATATAAATTTGTTGAATTGAATAAATACTAAGCTATTGATTTAAATTTCTTGTGTAGCTCTTTTTCTGCGTAGTCGGTCTCTTGGTTATGTAGGCTTGATTTAGTGTGTTAAGCCCTTAAATGATCAATAGTGGAAAATACTAACCAAAACTAATGGCCATTCAAAGATTCTTGGATATTTTCATGTTATTCATCAACCATTTGAGTTTCATTGAGTCGTTTCTATGTTTTACATTTTCTTCTTTTTCTAATAAAGATGAATGTAATTTGTGTGTCTCTTAGACTCAGGATAATTATATTGCATGTAAATTGACTTTGAAAAGCCATTTTTATTACTATAGTTATGGTATCATAATATAAATTTTGTTGAATTGAATACAAACTAGGCTATTGATTTATATTTCTTGTGTAGCTCTTTTTTTTCGTAGTCGGTCTCTTGGTCATGTAGGCTTGATTCAGTATGTTAAGCACTTAAATGCCTAATAATGGAAAATACTAACCAAAACTAATGGTCATTCAAAGATTCTTGGATATTTTCATGTTATTCATCAACCATTTGAGTTTCATTGAGTCGTTGCTGTAGAAATGATATACCGCCTCGAGATAATATAATCATTGCACTAAAATTGTTATAGAATTGTTACAGAATTAGCGTGTCTAGGTTTAAGGAAGAAGTCCCGCCATAATCTAGGAATGATATACCGCCTCGAGATAATATAATCATTGCACTAAAATTAACAAACTTGCGTTAGATTTAAGTAAACATGGTGAACATGGTTTCCTTAATATAGATTAGATTGGCCTTCTAAGCTTTGGTAATTAGAACTACGTAGATTAGAGAGGAGATAATAGGATAAGTCACCAAATCAAACCTATGTCAATCTCTTAAATTGAACCCTGATAGCTTAATACACACGAACTTAATGAGACCAAGAATAAGCCGAACCAATAAGCACAATATATAAGCTATACTAGTATAAGCCGAATACTAGAATAAGCTAAACACAAATGGAATGATTACTATTAACAAAAGTATAATCCGAATATAAAGAGAAGTGAGAAAGAAGATGGTGATTTCCTAGTAAGAGAAACAAAACACACGCATGTTTTTCTTTCTCTCTCTAAAACATGAAAAGTGAAATGAGACACTTTGTAAACACACACACAAATGAAGCGGTTTGAGTCATTTTATACATGCAAGGCTCGTTTACAAGGCTTGCTTCATTTGTGTGTTCGGGCTTAATATCCGTAAACACAACAATATTATATTGGAATTCTCGTTACCAATGAACTACATTTTTCCTAAGGTTTGTGTCGATATATTACATGACCATCACTTTATTTATGGCTAACAATCTCCCCCTAAGGGGTGGTCATTTGATATATGACTTCACTTCATTGTTGTTGTAGACCTTGAACCTTGTTGACTTGAGGAATCCTTCATAGTTCCTTTCATGACTTGTGATCTTGGATCTTGGATCTTTATCTTTGACACTCTTGATTAACTTTGTCTTTAGTCTTGAGCTTTATCAAAATTCTTGAGATAATCATCTTTTCTTGACTTAAACACTTCCTTAAACCAACATACTCATGCCTCGACATCACTTGAAAGCTAACAATCTCCCTTAATCTTGAGCTTCTTGATTTGAATGAAATCTTAAGGATCTTGAATGAGTTCTTGAGTTATTAGAGTTTGTGGAAGTGTATCTATCTTTGATCATGAGCTTTCTTCAATAATCTTGATGGATGCTTTGGATATGTCTTTAGCTTTATGTATGAGTATGTGGCCTTGAATCACGACTCCAACTAGTACGAGGTTACGCCACCGTTTGCACTCCCTCGGTTTCCCGTTAGAGAATACGAATACTGTACCTATGATCAGGTAAGTTCAAAGAACTTCCTGGGCAGGATTTCTGGCTGTGCTAGACCATTCTTAATACTTGAACATCTCAAGGAGACTTCACAGTATGAGTGAATCATGCAATTCCATTATGCTGATTAATACGAACATGGCTTTGTCGTTCGTTTAAGTCGGTTTAATAACCTCTAATTAACCCGTTAAATAGTATAAGTACTGTACCTCTGATTAGATAGATTCCTGAACAGAACCTTCCTGACAGGGTTTCGTGGCTGTACTAGCCTGTTCCTTTACCAGACACCTCAAACCAGGCTCACACCTCACTATTAGCATTGCTACTAATAAAACGGTAAAGGTGAATCAATTGGTTAAAAACCTACTGATTGAGTCGTCAATTCATATTCAGCATTCCCATGCCCAGATGCTTCGTTGGGCTTGCCTTGGACATGAGATCGACCTCTTAGATCAATTAAGATCCTTAGAAGTCTATAGAAAAAGGTTAGAAAATCAGTCGACGTGT
Organism: Tanacetum coccineum; assembly: GCA_026074375.1. Lineage (NCBI taxonomy): Eukaryota > Viridiplantae > Streptophyta > Magnoliopsida > Asterales > Asteraceae > Tanacetum > Tanacetum coccineum. The sequence goes on along the minus strand of BQNB010042030.1, from coordinate 28,199 downwards.
TCATTAATAAAGAGTTTTTAACACATCGAAAGTTTTATATTTTCAAAATCTCAACCTGGATCACTTGGATTCCAGTTCACACAAGTTTGATTCATAAAGAATCTCACAAGTTACCTACCGCAGTGCTGTTTGATTTTGACACTGGAATGATTTCCATTTGTTACTGTGAGTACTTAAGAGTATCACTCTGAATGTTTTGGCAATATCACAAGGATTTTGCGTAGGACTCTCTTAGTTATCACTTAAGTTCTAATGATGAACAATAATTGATTTTTGGAATTGCGTCCTAATGAGACTTTTGATGTATCTCGATGGCTCTAGACTCTATAAGTATACATTTACTTTTGGTGATCGGAGGCTGGAGCGGACTGCCACCTTTTCAATATCTACAATCTTAGAATAAGAAAGTTGATAGAAATGCATTAATCTCCATGAGAAATGAAACAAGAATCTTTTAAGAGACCTTAAGTGGCTGGGAAGGGTTGTGCATTGCATCACTGGGTCCATGATGGCTCTCTTAAATACCAGAAATCATCTTTGTGATTCTGACAGCATATGTATTGACCCGGTTTCTGCCTAAGTGTAAGGAGAGCTTCTTTCTTTTCACCCTTTATCTTTACATTTATTTTTCATTCTTCAACCCCTTCAATGTTTACCAAGACGTGATTACTAACACCTTATTATGATTGTTCTAGTGTTACCTCATGCCTTAGTCTACATTATTCCCGTACTTTCATACAACTCCATCTTTCCTAAGGACTTCTAATATATCTAAAGGATTGTCCATGGGAAGATCCCTTCGGTTCTGGTTAGATCATAGGACGTATACCTAACCACCTTATGTCGCCGAATTCATCGTGAATTAAGTTGAGTGTAGGGTATATCGATCGTAAGCAAGAAACCATTTGAAAATGCAATCAAGGTGTTTGAGAAATCATTTTAGTACACCTTGAGAGCATTCTATATCACCAAAAAGCTCCCCTTACATATATGCATCATAATATGAAAGAGTTTTGCACATATGGGGATGAGTAAGCACTTATTTCAAAATCTTATCCAAATTCAAACATTTTGATCACATTTTAATCACTATTCTCCCCTTCAAAAATTGCATTGTGTGTGGATGTAATTTTTGATTTACCTAGTGAATTAAAATACAAGTTAATGTATGTTAACTCGCTTTGTAGAATGAATAAACATGGAGAGAAGAATGTTTCATGAAAATTAGGAACTATATTTTATGGAATCTTTATACTCCCCCTCGAAAATAGATTGGAGTCAAAATTTGGAGACGGGAGTTTCTGAGAACACAATTTTAAAAGATTTTGACTATTTCTTTTGAAAATATCTTGAAAAATTATGCTCAGAACCGAGAAAAATCAATTTCTCGTTGTTAAGGAAGAATGTACATACATGAACATTTTCTTTGTGTATCCCAAGCAATCTTTTGAAAAGTTTTTGGTAAGACTGCTTAGGGCTAAGAAGACTTCTCTTCTTTTTAAGAAAAAGCGCACTGAACCGTACACTTTTCTTTTTCATGAGTACAAAAACTTTGAATGTATTTAAGAATAGCTCATGACCAAGAAAATTTAATTTCCCATTTTGAGGATAAGTTATCAATATAGATAGACTTTCCTTTATTTGAAGTATGAGTTACAGTCTGACATTTAACTGTAAGTCATAGTGAGAAAGAAAATTTAGAAATGACATGTTTGAAAAATATTTACAAACTCTCATTCGAACTTTATGTACATACCCGTGCTGTTATTGTAACACCCCCATTTTCATATATATCAGCGGAATGGTCCTTTGGGGTGCTACGTCATAATACAACAACTCAAGCATAGAAAACGACTCGAAAAGAGACGTTTTTAAATACATTCATTCAAAATAAAAGTTACATCATAGGTCCCAAATTGTTTCATAGTTCATACAACATTTTTACAAATCATCTTCGAATGACTTTTATTTAATGGGCCTTCAAAACGTTTAGGTTTCCATAAGCGACAACCAAAACCTCCATCACCGAATTACCTTCAAGGACCTGAGATAAAACATGCTAAAACATCAACAATAATGTTGAGTGAATCCATAGAGTTTATATATATAAACAATAAAAATTTTCAAACACAAGTATCATTTCTCAATATTCATCAGGATATAACGATGTGGCCAAAAAAGTTATATCAGGGGATTATTTATAAGCCTTATGACATTGAACGTTACCATATCAATATGTTAGGGTTCCCAACAAGGTATGCCTACTATATACCCTCGCTATTAGTGCATATTATTCTCTATACAACGCATCCGTTGTGTCATATTTTGGACACTTGACGATAGCCAGTCATCACGGATTGGAGGTGGCAGCCTCCAAATAGTACTATTTCATGTATAAGCGTCTACCATTTCCCGGTAGTTAACAATTCATGATTTCCGCAGGTCTTTTATCTAGGTCTCATAGTTTTAACTTTTTAACCAACTCAGTCCGTAAATGTGACTTTTTGTACCATCTGTATAGCAAGGTCAGATTCCACTAGTTTTAGTATTTTGACCATAACTTACTCAATTTTTACATTCCAATGGGGATCCAATTTGCTACATGATCACAAGACATTTGTCTACAACCTAGAGTATTCAAATCAACTCTCAAGGTTACTCAAAATTCCAGAACTTACTCTTAACATCAGCCCATAATTTTTAGTGATTTCTAGCTAGTTTCAATAGTTGATTAAGCCATTTTTAACCTAGATCTATGCATGCATAGACAATTTCACCTCTTGATAATCATATATCATACATTTACACATACAATAAGGAAATCATAAATACAATAATAATGAAAACAAGTAGAGTTTTACCCCAAATAAATGATGAGAATGATCAATTGATAAAAAAAACAATATAACCCTTCTACTCCAACTTTGATCTTCACCCAAATTATTTTAGATCACCATTTTCATTACCCAAAAACTTGATAAAAACTTGTTTAACTTCAGCCCCAAAATGTATGTAAACCTTCTTGAATACTTCTTTAAATCACTTCAAAAATATAAGAAACACACTAGGTAGTCATATTCACTAGTGTGCTCATTGTTAGATCTTCAAAATTTTTATAAGATGGGTGTTTGTCATTATTTTGGGACGGCAAGGAGGAGAGAAACAAGAGAGGAGATGAAGTTTTTATGAATAAAATGAGATGGAGTGTGGTGCTAGCTCTTTTATAAAACATATGCATGCATTACATGCATTTTGGAAGAGAAGTTTTGACACATGGTTAAACCATTTGGTTCTTCTTGTGCCGCCCCACATGGGTGTGTTTTTATTGGGATGAGTTTAAAAACTTGTCCCACATTTTGTAAATACGGGTATCGTTAAAGTCCGATATTTAAAAAGGTACGATTTGAAGCCGTTTTCCTTAAAACGTAAAAATAGTACGAGACACGAAAAATAAAAATGAATGTAATAAAAATATTTCTACGACATTTTGGAAATATAAACATCGATGCTTAACGTAGGATTCGCCGGTTCTTTGTAAACGTTACTTAAATTACAAGTGTAAGCCCTAATTTCTTCCCGGTTAGCCGTGAGTTCATATCTCAACATAAAAATGAAAATTATAATTAATACTCGAGAATAAAATAACGACCTAAATTTGACGGATTGTCACAGCATTTTCCCCTAAAAAGGGATCTTCGTCCTCGAAGATCAATTCATCTTGTCGCCCGTTTCTTATTAAAATCAAAGAGATGTGGGTATTTCTTCCACATCTGGTCCTCCCGTTCCCAAGTATACTCCGGTCCACGACTCGAGTTCCATCGAACTTTAACTATAGGAATCCGACTTTGCTTAAGTTGTTTCACTTCTCTATCCATGATTTCAATGGGTTCTTCGATGAAATGCAACTTCTCGTCGATCCTTACTTCGTCGAGTGGAATGATAAGTTCTTCATCTGATAAACATTTCTTTAAATTCGACACATGGAATGTATTGTGTATTCCTTGAAGCTCTCGGGGTAATTCCAGTTTATATGCCACCGGACCTACTCTTGATAAAATCTTGAATGGTCCAATATAACGGGGACTTAATTTCCCACGTTTTCCAAATCGAACAACACCTTTCCACGGTGATACTTTCAGCATAACTTTGTCACCCACTTCGAACTCCAAAGGTTTACGTCTCACATCCGCATAACTTTTCTGTCTACTACGAGCAGCTAATAATCGGTTCTTGATTTGCACAATCATCTCTGTCGTTTCGCGAATCATTTCTGGTCCAGTAAGTTGGCATCTCCAAACTCACTCCCAACATACAGGGAATCTACATTTCCTTCCGTATAGAGCTCGAAAGGTGCGCTTTTAAATACTAATCGTATTAACTATTATTGTATGAGAATTCAGCCAAAGGTAAGTGCTTATCCCAGCCACTACCAAAGTCAATCACGCAAGCACGCAACATGTCTTCCAATGTCTGTATCGTTCTTTCACTCTGACCATCAGTTTCAGGATGGTAAGCAGTGCTCATATCTAAATTTGTCCCCAATGACTTTTGAAGAGATCTCCAAAACCTTGATGCGAAACGAGGGTCTCGGTCCGAAATAATCGACACAGGCACCCCGTGCCTACAAACAATCTCCTTCAAATACAATCGAGTAAGCTTCTCCATTTTATACTTCTCATTCATCAGAATAAAGTGAGCAGATTTATTAGCTATAATTGTCAACAATGACCCAAATTGGAAACATATCCAGATGGTGTTCTTGGAAGCTTTGTAATGAAATCCATTGTAATTCTCTCCCATTTCCAAACAGGGATTTCCGACTGTTGAAGTAATCCTGACGGATTTTGGTGTTCAGCCTTAACTTTAGCACATGTCAAGCACTTACTGACATATGTCGCAATATCAGCTTTCATATTCGGCCACCAGTATAACTTCCTCAAATCATGGTACATTTTATCGGGGATGCAAATCGATTCCCCAATGGGGATGGGGACGGGGATGGGGATGAGGCTGAGAAACGGGGACGGGGATGGTAAATACAATCCCCGAAATTCCCTGACCCATTGCCATCCTTACTTCAAACTGCTCCCCTTCACTACGAAATCCTTCGGCACCAATATTCTCCTCCTTGCACGCTTCAACTTGTGCATTTTGAATTTGTTCGGGTAAATTGTTATGTACTGTCACCACTAAAGCACGCACTCGAATCGGTTCCTTATCCTTCCTACTCAACGCATCAATGACAACATTCGCCTTTCCCGGGTGATAACGAATAACACAATTATAATCACTCAGAAGTTCAATCCATCTATGCTGCCTCATATTTAGCTCATTTTGATCCAAAATATATTGTAGGCTTTTGTGATCGGTGTATACCGTACATTTAGTGGCGTACAAATAATGTCTCCACAGTCAAAGAGCAAAAACCACTGCTCCCAATTCTAAGTCATGGGTCGTATAGTTTTCTTCATTCTTTCTAAGTTTCCTAGAGGCGTACGCAATCACCTTTTCTCGCTACATCAACACAGCTCCAAATCCTTTAAGGGATGCATCACAATACACAACAAAGTCTTCGCTTCCTTCGGGTAGTGATAATATTGGCGCACTACACAATTTCAGCTTCAATGTTTGAAATGCCTCCTCTTCGTTGTCGTCCCACACATACTGCTTATTTTTCTAAGTGAGTTTAGTTAATGGTTTGGATATTAGAGAAAACTCCTTAATAAACCTTCTATAATAACTTGCCAAACCTAAAAATTGTCGCACTTCCGTTGGTGTAGTTGGTGCAACCCAATTTTTAATGGCTTCGATCTTCGCAGGATCAACATGAACCCCACTACTATCAATTACATTGTCAAGGAATTGCACGAAATCAAGCCAAAAATCACACTTCGAAAACTTAGCGTACAACTTTTCGCTCCTTAGCAAATTCAAGATAGTCTTCAAATGTTTACCATGTTCTTCTTTATTTTTGGAATAGATCAGAATGTCATCAATGAATACGATTACGAACATATCAAGATACGGTTTGCACACGCGATTCATCAAGTCCATGAATACTGCAGGTGCATTAGTCAGTCAAAAAGGCATTACCTGAAACTCATAATGTCCATAACGAGTTCTAAACTCTATAATTGGAATGTCTTCCTCGCATATACGAAGTTGATGATAACCAGAACGTAAATCAATCTTCGAATAAACACTAGAACCTTGCAGCTAATCAAATAAGTCATCAAGCCTGGGTAATGGATATCAATTCTTGATTGTCAACTTGTTCAGTTCTTAATAATCAATGCACATTCGAAATGATCCATCCTTCTTCTTCACAAACGATACCGGAGCTCCCTACGGTGACGAGCTCGGTCGAATAAAACCTTTCTCCAACAACTCTTGTAGTTGCTTGGACAACTCCTTCATTTCAGATGGTGCTAAACGATATGGCGCACGCGCCACAAGTGCAGTACCAAGAATGAGATCAATACGGAATTCAACTTGCCTTGGTGGCGGAAGTTCTGGTAATTCTTCGGAAAATACCTCGGGAGAGTCTCGAATAACAGGAACGTCTCCCAATAGCTTCTCCTTCAATTCCTTCTAATTTACTTAAGTTAGGAATAACTCACAACCTTTCTCGAATCAAGGGAATCAAGAGACAGAGTTAGCAATTGAAGAGCGAAGTCAACGCGTGATTCACAAGGGCAAATTTCGAGTCAAAAGAGAGACGCATACCATGATGGGTATGCATAAACCCCATACTTTCATAATTCTTTAGTCACATCCCAAGGCATCTCAGATCTTTACCCACGTTACTCAAAGGAGGATTAGTCAAAAAGAAAGGATAGAAACATCGAAACTTCAAGTCGGGTATCAGTAGTCGATAATTTGGATAAGTGTCCAAAGAATTTCATGATGAAAAGAAAGGAAATAAGAGGTAGAATAACAATTGTCAAGTAAGACCGCATCCACAGATGGTTAATTCGATTGGGAAAAGGATAAGGGCACATATGTAGATGTCCCTAACTTGTAATACTTGCAAGCCAAATTTTTTTTCTTTTTGGATTTATGGTTAAAAGTTAACCTTTTCAAAATCTTACAGTGACTACTATTCAGGCCCCCCCCCCCCCCCCCCCTTGCATGCCCCTCTAATTATTATGTAGGTAGCACGACTATGTTATAATTAGGAATAGCAATGCAATGCTCAGTTCGTCAAACTAGTGTTATTATATTTAAATGTATAATCATGCTTAATTATAAGTTGGAAAATCAAAAAAAGAATTTTACAGGACCGATTCATATTTATGACATGTTAATTTAATTTACAAGATGTTTAATAAACAACATTTATTATGAATAACGCTATATATAAGTCTCAATAAAAAAACTCGTACAATGCTGGAAACTTTAATTTTTCTCAAGTGAACTTATATTAACTTATACAAACAATAAGTGGTTAGCATGAGATTAGTCGAAGAGTGGTCACAAAAAAGAATGGGTGGAACATTACAATCTGATAGGAAAAAGAGATTTTAGACAAAATCATCATGAGATCCAGATATCAATGGCGATTGAGAATACGAAGAAAGAACTTACAACACAAATCAAATCAAAATGACATTCATTCATTATTGCATCAAAACAATTTATAGGAACAGTTCAAAGAAACAAGAAATGTAAGATAACAACGTCACACGTAGAATTAGAATCAAAAGAAAGTCATTTCATTAATCACCAACTGCGTCACATACAATATCGTCAGACATTACATGTCACCATCTAATGCTATACAACTCCAAGGACTAGTTCTACTAACTGATATCTTAGTTTAGTTAGTGATTTACAAAAGATACTACAAATGATAAATTAATCTACTAAGAGTTACTAGGTGATCCATGTGACTCATAAGGCTCTCGGTCCCACTAGGAGGAGAGTTCTTTGATTTCTTTCTCGGACGCTCAGTATCCTCATCATCAGATGGCGGCTTAGGAACAGCCCTAATGCAAACCATCTCCATGTAGAATCTCTTGTTCCACCCTTAAGACACATACAACCTCCTCTCAGCCATGTCATGCTCCATACGAGCCCACTCCAACTTAGTCTCAGTCTCAGCCAACTTTTTCTTCAATGTGGCATTCTCCCCGATTTCTAATACCGACACCCTCTCAAGAACATTACCCAAAGCACGCTCGACATTCTCCAAATCATGATTAAGTAACTCCCTTTCTTTCTCCCCAATTTTATTCTTGGATTTGAGAAGAGCAATCTCAGTTTGGCATGTACACCACTTAGCCTTCATCTCTCTATCTCGAGCACGTAACGCCTCTAAATCACGCCTCAGAGCCCACGATGCTAAATCGTCAATTATTAGATGAGTCACGAGCAGAAGATAACTCACCCATCTTAAATAGACCTCTCAGAAAGGTACGAGTAGCATAAGGCTTTTGGGTAATAGTCCCAGCAGTAGCCTCGGGTGCAACATCGACCTCCTCGTCGTCTGACTCAGAATCGGATGACACAGAATTAGATGACACATCTCCAGGTGGCGGGGTTTTGTCACCCTCCACATCATAAGGAAATATAACTCAGCATCATTGTCGAGCTCAATCTCAACATCTTCCTCGGGTTCCTCTTCGGGATCTTTTTCAAGATCTTCTTCAGGATCTTCATTGTCATAATCAACCAAATCAATATCGTCAGGAATGTCAACCATTTCGTTGGGATCATGGATATCCACAACTTGGTTCGGCTCGGGAACAACTGGGTTCACTTCGGGAATAGCTTCGTTCGGCTCGTTAAGATGATTAGGGTTCTCCATGACAATCTGCGTCGTATAAATATCTCGTATTGGTATTAAATAATTACATAATTAACATTTATATTCAAATAAATGAAAATTTCATATTATAACATATATATTTTTCCATATATATATATCGATAAATAAATCCTTCTCATTCTTGTCCATTGGTAATTCGGAGATTTCGCTTGCACAGTTATAGTTAAAAGATTTCAAAAATCCTTTCGTTCATTTTTTTTGAAAATCTTTTGTTCTCTATAACTTAAGCTCTTGATACCAATCTGTAACACCCCCATTTTCATATATCTCAGCGGAAGGGTCATTTGGGGTGCTACGTCATAATATAACAACTCAAGCATAGAAAACGACTCGAAAAGAGACGTTTTTAAATACATTCATTCGAAATAAAAGTTTACATCATAGGTCCCAAATTGTTTCATAATTCATACAACATTTTTGCAAATCATCTTCGAATGACTTTTATTTAATGGGCCTTCAAAACATTTAGGTTTCCATAAGCGACAACCAAATTCTCCATCGCCGAATTACCTTCAAGGACCTGAGATAAAACATGCTAAAACGTCAACAATAATGTTGAGTGAATCCATAGAGTTTATATATATAAACAATAAAATTTCCGAACACAAGTATCATTTCTCAATATTCATCAGGATATAACGATGTGGCCAAACAAAGTTATATCGGGGGATTATTTATAAGTCTCATGACATTGAACGTTACCATCTAATTATGTTGGGGTTCCCAACAAGGTATGCCTACTATACACCCTCGCTATGAGTGCATATTATTCTCTATACAACGCATCCGTTGTGTCATATTCCCGACACTTGACGATAGCCAGTCGTCACGGATTGGAGGTGGCAGCCTCCAAATAGTACTATTTCATGTATAAGCGTCTACCATTTCCCGGTAGTTAACAATTCATGATTTCCGCAGGTCTTTTATCTAGCGAGTTAAGCTAACTTATAATAATAATCGAGGCAACTAGCATACAATCTCCCTTGTGTTCTATTTTAAAAATAAGCATGTTATCTCCCTCGCGGGTTTATAAAACAATTAAAGTGTAAAAATGCGAGTCTATGAACTCATTTAGTGATTTCGGACGAGAATATCGATGAATAAAAATTTCGAAAGTAGGCGCGTCAATAAACCAAGACCTATACAAATTAAAACGGGTCTTAGGTTTCTAGTCGATAAAAATTAATGAAAATTCATAATAAAGTAAACATATATGTATACATGTAGTTAACATGATGATCAAGTTTATATGATGTAAGTATTTTAAACTTAAGCTTTTACATGTTTTTAATTTGCCACTTTTAGCCACTTCAACTAGTATTGTCCATATTAGCCCAAAAAGCCCAATAGGCCCATTAAGCAAGCCCATTAAGTTATTAGGTTGATTATCACTCAAAGACCAGGTCCTAGCCCATTAGTTAGGTCCAAGTGGATTGGGCCTAAAGCTAAGTCCAATGAGTCCAATTTGTTACATTGGGCCTAGTGGTCCAATAAGCTATACGGGTCCATTTTAGCTAGTATAAAACTTTTATTATAAGTTTTCGGGTTCTCGGGGTGGAGATACTTTTATTATCAGTTTGTTAGCCTTTTAAAACTCCCAAGAAGTGGGTCCTTACCACCTCGGGTTTTAGTTACAAAAATCGCTTTACATAGTATAGTGTTCGGGTAGTAGTAAATTTTGTATACTATTATGTTTACGTAAATATTCATAATTTATAATCCGTAAATGGTATAATTGATATATTTGTATCCTTAGTTTTATATTTAAGTGTACTCTAGAGATCCAAAACCATTTTTGTACTTAGTTTAAGTATACTTATACATATGAACAATTTACTACATAAAGATCAAGTTACAACTTCGGACTAAAATCTCACTTTCACCATTTTTGATGCCATTTACAAACCATAAGGAGTTGGTTGACCATCCAACTGGTTCAGAACCTACATGATTTTATCTAGGTCTCATAGTTTTAACTTTTTAACAAACTCTGTCCGTAAATTTGACTTTTTGTACCATAGGTATAGCAAGGTCAGATTCCACTAGTTTTAGTATTTTGACCATAACTTACTCAATTTTTACATTCCAATAGGGATCCAATTTTCTACATGATCATAAGACATTTGTCTACAGCCTAGAGTATTCAAATCAACTCTCAAGGTTACTCAAAATACCAAAACTTACTGTTAACATCAGCCCATAATTTTTAGGGATTTCTAGCTAGTTTCAATAGTTGATTAAGCCATTTTTAACCTAGATTTATGCATGCATGGACAATTTTACCTCTTAATCATCATATATCATACAGAAATCATAAATACAATAATAATGAAAACAAGTAGAGTTTTACCCCAAATAAATGATGAGAATGATCAATTGATAAAAAAAACAATATAATCCTTCTACTCCAACTTTGATCTTCACCCAAATTATTTTAGATCACCATTTTCATTACCAAAAAACTTGATAAAAACTTGTTTAACTTCAGCCCTAAAATGTATGTAAACCTTCTTGAATACTTCTTTAAATCACTTAAAAAATATAAGAAACACACTAGGTAGTCATATTCACTAGTGTGCTCATTGTTTGATCTTCAAAATTTTTATAAGATGGGTGTTTGTGATTATTTTGGGACGGCAAGGAGGAGAGAAACAAGAGAGGAGATGAAGTTTTTATGAATAAAATGAGATGGAGTGTGGTGCTAGCTCTTTTATAAAACCTATGCATGCATTACATGCATTTTAGAAGAGAAGTTTTGACACATGGTTAAACCATGTGGTTCTTCTTGTGCCGTCCCACATGGGTGTGTTTTTAGTGGTATGAGTTTAAAAACTTTTCCCACATTTTGTAAATACGGGTATCGTCAAAGTCTGATATTTAAAAAGGTACGATTTGAAGCCGTTTTTCGTAAAACGTAAAAATAGTACGAGACACGAAAAATAAAAATGAATGTAATAAAAATATTTCTACGACATTTTGGAAATATAAACATAGATGCTTAATGTAGGATTCGCTGGTTCTTTGTAAACGTTACTTAAATTACAAGTGTAAGCCCTAATTTCTTCCCAGTTAGCCGTGAGTTCATATCTCAACATAAAAATGAAAATTATAATTAATACTTGAGAATAAAATAACGACCTGAATTTGACGGATTGTCACTGTTATTGAGCGACATTTCTACGTATGTTCATATTATCGATTTTGAGAGACATGTCGAAGAAGAATATTTTTGTATTTCTTGAAAATTTTCTGATTTCATATTTTGTTTTTATAGGTTTTATATTTTTGTATTTTGTTGTCTGAATAAATATATATACAAAGTATTACTATAATTTTGCAAGACGTTCCAACTCATCGGGAGTGAAGCTACGCATACCAAGGCGACGAACTAAGAATTCAAACCTTTCCTGGAGTAGGGCTTTGGTGAAAATGTCAGCCAATTAGTAGTCAGTCTTGACAAAATACATTTCAATCGTACCACGTTCCACGTGCTCTTTGATGAAATTGTAGCGGACAACGATGTTTTTGGTTCTTGAGTGTTGTACCGGGTTGCAGGATATGGCTATGGCTGATTCTGAATCACAATAGATAAGAATCTTATCAACGTGGAAGCCATAATCCGTTAACTATGTTCGCATCCAGAGGACTTGAGCACAGCAAGAGGATAGAGACAGATATTTTGCTTCCGCAGATGACAACGCCATACAGTCTTGTTTTTTCGAGGACCAGCTCGCTAGCTTTTCACCTAAGAATTGCGTTCCTCTAGAAGTACTCTTATAGGTGTCATGACATCCTGCGTGATCAGCATCTTAAAAAGCAGTTAGTTTAAAACCATAATCCTTCGTATACCAAAGACCCTGTTCACGGTTCCCCTGAGGTAACGAAAGATCCTCTTAACCTCTTTGAGGTGCTTCTCGGTTGGCTTGGCCTGGTACCGAGCACATAAACATGTAGCATGTACAATGTTCGGTCTGCTTGATGTTAAGTACATTAGGGACCTCGTTCTTATCCAAATCAAGCTTGTGTTTAGTCTCCATTGGAGTACCAATGGGATCATAATTTTCCATTCCACGTTTCTTAAGAATTTCTAACACATATTTGGACTGGTTTAAGAAAATACCACGGGGGGATTGGTTAACTTGTAAACCAAGGAAAAATGTCATTTCCCCCCATCATCGACATTTCAAAGCGGCTTTTCATAAGGTCAGCAAATAATAGGGAATATTTAGCATTAGTAGAAGTTGTGCCACTAGGATGTCATTGTAGTAGTGTCTGATGAACAACGTCGGATCAATGGTTCTTTTGGTGAAGTGATTCTGCAAGAGAAACTTTGACAATTCATCATACCATGCCCTTGATGCTTGCTTTAACCCATACAATGCCTTTTTCAATTTGTAGACATGACTTGGATGATCAGCATCAATGAATCCTTTAGGTTGACACACATACACGTCTTCTTTTAATGACATGTGCAAGAAATCAGTCTTTACGTCCATCTGGTAAACCGTGAATGATTTATGTGTCGCGTATGCCAAGAAGATCCTGATAGCTTCCATTCTAGCAACTAGAGCGAAAGATTCCTTAAAATCAATTCCTTCTTCTTGTCGATATCCTCTCACAACCAGATGAGTTTTGTTTCTGATGATCGTTTGCTCTTCATCCAGCTTGTTTTTGAATAACCATTTCAAAGTGAGGGGTTTAATGTTATCCGGATGCGGTACTAACTCCCATACATCAAGCCTTTTGAATTGATTGAGCTTTTCTTGCATTGATTCGATCCAAGAAGCATCGGTCATTGCTTCTTTCACATTACTTGGTTCCATGGTGCTTATGTACAATGCAAATATACACATTTCTGCATCTATTCGTAGCTGATTTCTCGTCAGTACTGGTCGTGAGGGTTCTCCTGTCACTTGCTCTAAAGGATGATCCGTAGTCCATTGATATTCATGTGGATACGGTTGATAAAATGTATGCATGTTCGATGGATCTACGTATTTTGTTGAAGAGTTAGCTGAACTTATAGATGGTGCAAATGGGTTAACAAACTCATTATCGTTGAACATGGCATTATTTGCATTTTCAGCAAGTATATCAGATTGGAGATGAGCTCGAATACGTTGTTGCTAAGAATGTTGTTGTTGTAAAGTCTCATCAGTAGCTTGTGAAGTGGTTGGAATACTTGGATTTATAGAAGATGAATTTTATGGAGAAGGTGCAGAAGCAACCGTTGTTTTAGATGCATTTGGAGTCCAATGAATCAGATTTGCAGGTGCAGCAGGGGCAGTTCGAGTAGCATCTAAAGATGGACCCTCTATATATTCATCATAAATAGGCCCAAATAAAATTTCCAAATCACGTTCAGTTGGTTTTAGAGTTGATATTGCTAACGGAGAATAATTAAGTGCGAGTCCTGAACTGACGTGTCCAGAAGTCTTACTTTGAAGCTCGGGTTGTAAACTACGTTGTTCACAAGCCATCGCCGAAAGCTCATCAAAAGTGACATTCATTGTCTCCATAATTTTCTTTGTCCTTTGGTTGTATATTCTGTACGCGCAAGAGGTTGAGGAATAACCAATGAAAAAACCACCATCACCTTTAGCACCGAGCTTTCCAATATCTTCGCGATCATTCTTTGGATAACAAAGAGCCCCGAATACATATAGGAACGAAATATCTGGTTTTCTTCCATTAATGAGCTCGTAAGGTGTTTTATTGAATCTAGCATGAATAATGGAGCGGTTTTGTGTGTAACACGTAGTAGCTACCGCCTTAGCCCATAAGAATAATGGAGCATTGGAGAAAAGTAGCATAGTACGAGTAGCTTCAACTAACGTATGATTTCTTCAGTTAACTACTCCATTCTGTTCAGGAGTCCTCACATTCGACGTTTGGTGAGTAATGCCAATAGTATCGAAGTATTCTTTAAGTTCTTTGTTGGTGAATTCTATTCCGTTATCTATTCTGACAATGATTACAGGGGCTTGCAGTAGAACCGTAATCTTTCTTAAGAAAGTGATAATAACTCATGGAGCTTCATCTTTTAATGCTAGAAAATGAACCCATGTATAACGAGAGTAATCATCCACAATCACAAGAATGTACTGTTTTCCATTTATGTTTTTGATTCTCATTAGGCCACACAAATCCATATGTAGGAGATGTAACCTATTCTTAGAGTTTGGAACAGGTTTTGGTTTGTATTACTTCTTCATGCTTTTGCCTTGCTCACATGATAGACAAAGATGGTCTTTCGAATATTTGAGTTTATGAAGACATGTGACAAGATCGTCTTTTGCTAATTGGTTTATGGTGTCGAAATTGAGATGGGATAACCTTTGATGCCATAACCAGGACTTTGTTGAGGTGGCACGAGACATAAGGCAAATTGGAGAAGCAGCAGCCATTTCAAAGAGATTGATGGTGTAAAGGTTGGTACCACAATTTCCTTTCAATAGATCAACTCCTTCTAAGTTCCTGACGAAACAAGTATTTCTTCTGAATGCGACTTCTAAATCTGCATCACAAAACTGCCCAACCAAGAATAGATTGTGCCCCAAACCATCAACGTACGAAACCCTGGTTATGATTATACTACCCCAATGAAGATCTCCGTAGCCCAAAATTGCTGCAACATGATCGTTTTCGAATCGAACAGTTCTTATAAATTTCCAAACAAAGTTCTTGAGAAGGCTCCTCTTCCCGGTCATGTGCTTGGAGCAACCCGAGTCAACGCACCATAGACAAATTTTGACAGCCTGCCAAGAGAAGAAATAAAATTTGGAAACTGATATCTGTGGTTCCTTTGGGTTAGAAGTACATGCCTTATCACATGCAGATATTTCATTAACATCGGTAGTTCTACTAGTTTTAATTATTTTACCACAAAGGTCAAAAAATCTACCAGTAGGCAACCACTTAGATATAGTTCTAGATCTACGAGGCTTAGCAAGACTTTCTTTGGAACCTAGCTTTTCATTTTTCTTGGCATTTATTTTTGCTTTCTGTTTCTTATGATTATCACTGTTTGAAACATTAGCAATTCAGGATTTTCCACGAGATTTCAAGCCATTCACATAAGTCAAAACACAAACATCATAATTAAGAGGAATCCAATATTTCTTAGATTTATCATTCTGAATAGAAAGCTTAATGTTATTACATTTAGATGAAATATGTTTCTGATTATTTAAAGACGATAAATTTCTAAGGTGTTCTTCTACTTCCACTTCAGTGTTCTTGATGCAACTACTTCTAGAGGTAGAGGGGACCCTATCATTCTTTATATTGCTCCTAGGTTGTGGTCTTCTGCTCTTGGTATTGATGTTTACTCCTGTAGAAGATAACACACTTTTATTAGAATTCACATCTTTCTTGTCTATGGCTTGAGGTTATGATGTAGTGATTGGTTTTGTCCTAACACTTGCTTTAACATGTTTGTTAGGCACAAAAACGTCTACCCTAGAGTGTGAAGAAGTGTCAATTCAAAACATTCTAGGGGTAATAACTTTATCATTTTTCACAACATTTGTTTTAGGTACCGAGTGTGAAGTGCCTGGTTTTGTCAAATCATTGTTCACAACATCCTTAGGACTAAACCTACATTTTGGAAATAGAGTCACTGCAACACGTTTAGATCTCGAGGATGATGGTTTTGAAAACTTAGTATTCACACTTGTACCTTGTTCAGAAAACTTTGGTTGTGGTTGTTCTCTTAATATTGCATTTTCAGAAATCATAGCATTAAGTTTTTCTTGCAAAGAGTCAGTTTTAATCATGGTTTCAGCCCGTGTTACTTTAATAGAATCAAACAAGTTTTGATACATAGTCTTAAGGTGTTTTACTTCCTTCCTATAAGACGCTATTTTAGATTCTAAAGCAACATTCTCATCCTTAAGTTTCTGAACAATCGGGTCAAGTGATTTTGGTACACAAGAAGTAGTCGTACTCTTTCCCTTAACCTCTCCTAACTAAGCTTGCAACTGTTCAATTTTATGTTGCATGTCTTTGTAAGATTTATCGTACGAAATTTTATCATATTTGCATTCATCACATTTTTTGGCCTATTTATTCCAAAGATCTGCAAATTCTTTTTCTTTTTTAATAACATAATTTTCCATTTTTTCTTTCATACGTACAAGCTCAGTTTGGAGATTTTCTTCATCAATCACCGAGATACTCAATACAATAGGGTTACTATCTGCACTGTCACTTGCTTTCGAGAGAGGTTTAATTTCTTTTTCTAAAACTTTGATTTTTTCAAGAGAATCTGCAGCTTCTTTTGCAAGAGATTTGTAGTCTAGAACGAAATTAGCTGCTTCAAGAACAAAATCATTTTTTAAATTAATTACTCGTGCATCAATCTGATAGACGATCGAAATAATTTCATTTTTAAAAACTTTTTGAATCTCAAGATGAATGTGTAACGTAAAATTTCCCGCGTTTAAAGTCATTTTAGATTTTACAACACGTTGAAGAGTGACAATTTTGTCTTTTACCTCTTAAAGGAATTTT
The DNA here is from genome assembly GCA_026074375.1 of Tanacetum coccineum. Taxonomy (NCBI): domain Eukaryota; kingdom Viridiplantae; phylum Streptophyta; class Magnoliopsida; order Asterales; family Asteraceae; genus Tanacetum; species Tanacetum coccineum. Next base: position 10,855 of record BQNB010042030.1, on the reverse strand, counting down.
CATGCAACACTCCTTTTGGGAATATCATCCAAGGATTCCTCTTCGGGTATCAAAATAGTTTCAGAAACATTTTTTGCTTTAACAAAAACTTCAGAAAGTTGATTAATTTTAGTGTAATTTGCTAGTTTTATCTCTTTCTTAAGTTCTTTCATTTTTAAACGACTCTCTTGAGCAAGTTCAACAGTTTCCTCCGAATCATGCACGGTGGGAGGATCATGGTTATCTAACAATAACTTTCCATTATAAAGACTCAGTTATTTTTTCTGAGCTTGCTTGAGATGTTGAGGATTAGGATAACCCAAAGCCATTTTACGGTGTGTGTGATAAAATGAATTTTGTTTTGGTGAAAGCATGTGACTAGTCTGAATTGACTGACCTTGTTTTACCAAAATGTTATCTATTTCCTCGATTCTCTTTTCAGCATTTAAAAGATCATCGAGAAGACTATCCTCTTTTATTTTGAAATCATTTTTCAACTTTTTCTTTTCTTTTTGAAGAGAAGAAACCGTTGATTTTTCTTTTGAAAGCTGGTTATTTAGATTTGCAATTTCGTCAGTTAAATCGTTTATCTTTTTAGCCGAACTTAAAAGAAGAGCATTTAATTTCTTTGTTAAACATTTTTCTTGATAAACCGATTTTGCATAACCATCTTTAAGTTCCTTAAATTTTGTTTGATCGATTTCAAAATGTTTTTCTTTATCCTTATATCTTGCAAGCTCAACAGTCAATTGGACATTTGTTTCTCTATACTTACGATTCACCGTGTTAACTTTCTCAAATTCAATGGCTAAATTATTATATAATGACTCATGGTAAGCACGTGTTTCCTCATCACGGGTCGGATGTTGTTCTGCTTATGCTACACTAGGATCCACACTAGACTCAACATAAATAACATTATTATTATTCTGTTGTTTCTCGTGTATCCTAGTGATAGGCTCGAGTAGCTCAGTATACTCTTTTTGTTGAGAAAACATATTATATATATCATTATCGTTATAATTTTGGTGTACCTCAGCTGATCCGTCTAAATCATAGACGGGAACTTTGTCAATCTGAGTACCTGATGTAGATGCTTGCTGCAAATTAGCCATCAAGATGCAGTTTGCATTTACTTCCTCTTCCTCGTCATATTCAGCAGCAGCAGCAGCCATGAGATCAAATTCCTCAGCTTGAATTGGGAAAACTGCTTCTTCCTTTTAAGCAATCAACAATTGAGTCAGAAGATAAGAAACATCCCTCTTCTTCTTGACTATGCAATTCCTAGCAAAATAACCCAATCCTTTGCAATTTTAACACCTGATCTGATCGTTGTTCACAATCCTATTTTTCTCAGCCCTTGCAGCAACAATATTACCCATCTGATTCCCAAAAGTTGGAACAACAATCAACCTATTCTGATTCCCAGCATTCTGAACACCTTGATTTTGACCTCTATTCTGCCTAAACCGATTCCCAACATTTCCTGCTATTTGCCCTGTATTGTACCCAATCTGATTTAATTCTGCACAACATAATGTTGAAACTGATTCCCACCATTACCTCCAACTATCTGCATTTTTCTGTCCAGGCCTATGTTCATCATTGGCTATGCAATATGCCTGTTGCGAGTGTTTGATGAAATCCTTTGATTCTTGTTGGTTGGTGTGATGTTCAACTTGAATGTTTTTGCAATGAGTACTAGAGTTGTGTTCATTGCAGTTGTTGGATCCATAATGTCATCAAGAGTTTCCATTGGTTGCTGCATGTAGTTTACATTAGCTGGGGTTTGTTGAAAATAGTTGTTGTTTGATGGTAGTTGTTGCATGACATTGTTGGATGATGGTTGATCTGGGTGAAGCATTGGATATGAGTAAGGTGACCGAGTTTTTGCCATAAATGCTAGAGGATCCTGTGTTTTTGCAAGTCATTCAGCTCTCACTTCATTTGCTTTATCTTGATTCATTTTCAAGTAATCGTACAACTGATTGTAGTCAACAACATGCAGATCCTTTGTTTGGTTAACCTGATAACATGATTACACACTAACTAATAAGTCCTATATAATTCGAATCCTATAAGCCATAACCATTGGGACAAAATTAATAAGAATAAGCAATAAGCTTGAACAAGCACTTCTATTACACCATGTATGATCCGAATACAAAGATGAAAGAAGAAGATGAGATGGTGATGAATTCTATTGAGAGAAACAAACACACACACACATACTTGTGTTTCTCTCTCTATAAAGTACAGAAATGAATAACTAGAAAACCCACACACAAATGAGGCTAAGGATGCCTTTTACAATACAAGGGTCCTTTGGACAAGGTTTGTTGATCCACGATCTAGCTCATCTAGGATATCATAACCATGATCCAACGGAATAACAAATAAAACAATCATAGTTAAGAACAAGGTGTTACTAATAAGTGTTAAGCCTTTCATTGTATTTGATCAGGATACAAAGGCTTACTATACTACTAAGCTACTAATAAGCTAACTATAATCTTAGGCGTTTTACAAAGACTTAACTCCTAGAGTACACACACACCTTGAGGTTTACATTGTGAATTGAATGAATAATAAACCTAGACGCCTACCTCTCTTTATATACTAGAGAGGCTAGGGTTTACAAGACAAGATAAGAATAAGTAAGATTAGGAAACTATAAATCAGCATTAAATACTATTTGACTAATCTTCAATCAGCATTAATGTTGATCTTTATCTTCAAAATCTTCCATCTTTTGTTCTTTTGATATTTAGTCTTGTAGGTCCTTCATCTTTTATATCTTTTGTCATATCAACTCAAAGTATAATTCCCAACAATCTTCCCCTAGTTGATAATGACAAAACTCATAAGCACAAGCTTCCCCTGAAGCTAATATAGATGAAGAACTTCCCCTGAATCCATGCACTCTTCCCCTTTTTGTCATAATCAAATAGGAGTGCATGTAGATGGTAAAACAAATAAACAAAAATAAGCTTCCCCTTAAACGAACATGTTTACCATCTTTTGAACCTCGAACTTATTAAGCTCCAAACAATAATCATTAAGAAGATCATCTAGGTGCGCTTCCATCATCGATACTTACGTGACCACGCAATTATCAGCTTAGTTGTATCGTACGACTCTACGAGACCGTAACAATCATCCACTCGTAACAATGACTATGAAAACCTAAAGGTGTGTGTGTGCTCTAGGCGTCAAGTTTTTTTAAGATGCCTAACTTTAGTAGCTAGCTTATTAGTAGCTTAGTAGTATAGTAAGCCTTTGTATCATGATCAAATACAATGAAAGGCTTAATGTTTAGTAGTAACACATTGTTCTTAATTATGATTGTATTATTTGTTATTCCGCTGGATCATGGTTATGATATCCAAGATGAGCTAGATCGTGGTTCAACAAGTGGTATCAGAGCCTTTAGAGGAACTTTGAGAAAGAAGAATCACTAGAACCACAAACTTCACTCTCCTACGATTCTTTACAAAAAGGTTGCCTTAATTTGTGTGTTCGGGTCAAATACCCATAAGTTGGTCAACATAAGATTAGAATTCTCGTTACCATTGAACTACATTTTTCCTAAGGTCTGCGTTGATATATAACATGACCATCACTTTATTTAAGGCTAACAATCTCCCCCTAATGGGTGGTCATTTGATATATGACTTCACTTCATTGTTGTCGTAGACCTTGAACCTTGTTGTCTTGAGAATTCCTTCATAGTTCCTTTCATGACTTGTGATCTTGGATCTTGGATCTTTATCTTTAACAGTCTTGATTAACTTTGTCTTTAGTCTTGAGCTTTATCTTTTATTCTTTAGATAATCACCTTTACTTGACTTGAACACCTTCTTGAACCAGCATACTCATACCTTGACATCACTTGAAAGCTAACAATCTCCCTTAATCTTGAGCATCTTGATTTGAATGAAATCTTGAGGACCTTGACTGAGTTCTCGATTTATCAGAGTTTGCCGAAGCGTATCTTTCTTTGATCATGAGCTTTCTTCAATAACTTGATGGATGCCTTGGATATGTCTTTAACTTCGTGTATGAGTAAGTGACCTTGAATCACGACTCTATCTGGTACGAGGTTACGCCGCCGTTTGCACTCCTTCGGTTTCCCGTTAGATAGTAAGAATATTGTACTTGTGATCAGGTAAGTTCAAAGAACTTCCTTGACAGGATTTCCGACAGTGCTAGCCCGTTCTCAATACTTTAACATCTCAAGGAGATTTCACAGTATGAGTGAATCATGCAGTTCCATTTTGCTGATTAATACGAACATGGCTTTGTCGTTCGTTTAAGTTGGTTTAAAAACCTCCGGTTAACCCGTTAAATAGTACAAGTATTGTACCTCTGATCAGATAGATTCCTGAATAGTGTAACATCCGGCAAATTTCTGAATTTTAAATGACTATTTTACCCTTTGACTTTTCAGGTCTGATTTGACTTTTTGACTTTTGACCTTTTATCAACACATAAAAACGATTACCGCGTAACTGGTAAAATTTTTGGAACATATTTTAATAATAAATCATATTTATTATTACATACCTCGAGTACAAATTTATTTTTAAAACTCATTTTACTTGAAAACGAGAAAATATAGATTTTATTCCTAAGTTGACTTATCAAAAACGACCCGCTAAACCACGTTTTCACAACTCGGACTCTAAAGCAATTTGATGTAAAACGACATTTCGGACAACTTTTTAGTTTTACCCGAGAGCCGAAAACAAGCAAAACATGACTAAAATACCCTCGCAAGATTTTGAAAAATGCACACGCAACGCGTGTCGACGCGAAAATAATTAAATTATATTTAATTATCACTTTTTATTAAATAAAAATATTTAATAAATTACTTAGCATTTTATTTTGTCGAAAACGCGAATATTTGAGTTAAAAAATTATTATTATTTTCGGACAAGGCATAACCGGGTTCCTAAATAAATAGCAAATATTTTTACAAATGTTATAAAAATATTTATGAAATACTATCAAGTAAATACTCTTTTTGTTGGAAAAAACATTTGGAGCGCCATGGCGCAAGTTTCGTGTTTTAATTCATCCGTTAAGTAGCTTAAACGTGTCCCGAACCATCAATTCCCAAAAATTACACTTTAGGTCCATGTGGTAATATTTTCAGAACCAACCCTAAACTATGAGACACTTGCTACATTTTCTTTTTAACCTTCAAGTATAAATAGAATGTATTCCTTCTCATTTGGTAATAAAACCTGGCCCCCCTCCTCCCCATATTCAATTTTTTCGGCGCCACTTATTTTCCGGCGATATTTCCGACCACCCCTCCACGGCCGACATAACAACCGGCTCATCTCCACCAACATCGTCCCCACGACAACCATCATCCACTCCATGTTCACCACACCATCATCCTCGTCTTCATGGCAGCCGCACACCACCACTAACTCCACCTCGCCACGCTACAGCCGCCGGCACCATCTCCATATCACCTCGTTGCCATCCAACGACGACAACACAACTGCCACCATCTACGCGGCTCAGCCGCCACCAAAAACCACCACACCCACCACCACCCTCAAACCCTTTTGACCCTCGTTGTTACCATCATATCACCAACGCAACCACCTTATCGACGCCTCCCCAGCCGCACCACAAAGGGTGCGTATGGGTTCCTCAGCCACCAACCGGCGTGAGTTTTGGTTTCAATAAAAACACCACGAAGGGTGTTTATTTCGCTGTGTTAACAGCAGCACCTCAAGGGTGCGTTCGGTGTAATACCGCCACCAATAAGGGCGAGGTTGGTTTTGTATCACCAAAAAAGGGTGCGCTGGATGTGCATAAACCCAACAAGGGTGTGTGTGGTATTATCAAACACCGAATAGGGTGCGTTCGATTTTAATAGCACCAAAGGGTGCGTTGGTTTGTTATTGACACCAAGAGGGTGCGTTCGGTTTGATAATAACACGGCACATGGGTGTGTTTGGCTGTATTAGCACTAAACAAGTGCGTTTAGTTTAGCAGGTTAGCAGCTAGGGGTGTTCGTTTGGTTTTTGTTTCGGCACTAAGGGTGCATGGTTTTTATGTTACACCACGAGGGTGTGTTTGGTTTGCTAGAATCAACACGTAAGGTGCGTTTTGGTTTACATCAGATTAGGGTGCGTTGGATTCGGGTCAGCAGCCGAATAAGGTGCGTTTGGTTGTTCGTATTGCACCAAGAGGTGCGTCGAGTCTTGTGGAAGCACCGGAAGGGTGCGTTAGGTTGGGCAGTTGCACCAAAAGGGGCGTTTAGTTAGGCAGTTTCACTGAAAGGAGTGTTTGGTTTGGCAGATTAACCAAACTGGGGTGTTTGGTTTGGCAGATTAACCAAACAGGGGTGTTTGGTTTGGCAGTTAATACCAAATAGGGGCGTTTGGTTTAGCAGATTACACCAAGGGGTGCGTTTTGGTTAAGAGAAAGATCATAAGGGTGCGTTTGGTTTATCAGATTGCACCAAGGGGTGCGTCTGGGAGAGCAGGAAATGCATAAGGGCGTGTTTAGGTGAGCAGAAACAACCTTTAGGGTGTGTTTTGATTTATATATCGATTGATAAATATATCATAAGATTTCATACATATAAAACCGGATTAAATGATGGGTAATGGTTAAATAAATGTGTTATATATTATTTAATCTCGCCTAACTATATATATTGATCACGCGAGTAAATTACAACACGGATTTATTGAAAAAGGATTAAGTTATACAAATTTTTAGATTGTTAATTTGTAATATTTCAATAACCGGATGAACAAACGGAAACTATACTTTTACAAATGGGATAACTATTTTAGCAAACCGTTAAGGAAACAATATACTAGATTATAAAATATTATTTTATATTTTATAATTGTCAACTAGAAATTAACATCATAACATTTGTAAAAGCTTTAAAAACATAGTCTACATGATTTGTAACTTTAAAACGTACGATTACTTTTATGCTAAGAACTTTTATTCATTTAAGTGGTGATTTTCTAAAACGTGTCGAATTATTTTGTTTAATCATTTACTCACGTTTCTTAAATAATATTTGCAAAGTATTATATACTTTAAATTATTTCATTTGATTGTTTGTCTTATTATATAATTCACCATACGAATTATATAATTTCTTGTTTTTCATATGTAATATATACGGGATATATTACATACTTTGCTATATGATTCACCCTATGTATTATATATGCTTTTTGATTTATTTATTTAACCAACCACCAAACTATTACAACTTTAAATCTAAATCTTTTAATAACATATTACGTTGATGTACTCATTCATCGGGAAACCTAAGTATATCATTGAAAAATAAAAGTAGAATTTTAGTGTTAATTTTTAGAAAAAGTTTATTTTTAATAATTCATTTTTCTTTAGAAATTCATAAAAAATTCAAAAATAGTTAAAAAATTCTAATTCTTTTTCCTAAAATTTTCTTTTTAAATTTGTGATTTTTAGGTATTAAATTTGTTAAAAGTAGTGTCTTAGATTTTAAATTTCAGTTTTAGCTCACGTTTTTAATTTTCGTGTATTAAAATTTGTGCTAGTCAATTGTTTTTAGTTTGTGCTATTACATTCGTAGTGTAATTCAAAATTCAAAAATCTTTTATCAATTCTTGACTCGAATCTGAATTATCACCAAATCTCAATTCACGACTTCGTTGGGATACGACCCGAGAAGAAATACTTCCCGGTTAAAAATATACATATTGTGTTTTCTTTAGTGAGATTTTATCCTTTTATTTCTCTTGTTTGAGGAGTAATTTGGAAAGAATTTTCACGGGATTAATACTATATATATATAAATTTGACTAGTGCTTATACGCTATCAACCAAATTTTGGCGCCGCTGCCGGGGAAGACGTGAACGATTTTTGAGGATATTCGTTGAAGTAAAGTTTTGAAGACCCTTCCTTTTTCTCCAACAAGAGAAATAAAAGGATAAAATCTCACTTTAAAAAGACAATATGTATATTTTTAACCGGGAAGTATTTCTTCTCGGGTCGTTTCCCAACGAAGTCGTGAATTGAGATTCGTGAATAATTCGGATTCGAGTCAAGAATTGATAAAGGATTTTTTTAATTTTGAATTACACTACAAATTTAATAGCACAAACTAAAAACAATTAACTAGCACGAAATTTTAATACACGAAAATTAAGAACGTGAGCTAAAACTGAAATTTAAAATCGAAGGCACTACTTTTAACAAATTTTATACCTAAAAATCACAAATTTAAAAAGAAAATTTTAGGAAAAAAGAATTAAATTTTTAACTATTTTTGAATTTTATATGATTTTTAAAGAAAATTGAATTATCTAAAATAAAAACTTTTTCTAAAAATTTAATCACTGAAAATTCTATTTATATTTTTCAAGAAATACTAGATTCAAAAAGAAAATTATTGCAAAAAGAATTAGAATTTTTCAATTATTTTTCTATTTTCTATGAATTTTTTAAGAAAAAGAAATTACTAAAAACCTATTTTAATTTCTAGAAAATACAAACTAAACTGGAAAAATAAAGAAAAATGTTTTTTAACTACTAAAAAGGTGCAGAAATTGAATGACACAAAAATGCCCAATTTTTATAACCAATTAAACCCTATTTAAACAATTAAAAACCAAAACCTAATTTTATTAAACTAAAATTAAAAATATTAAATCTATTTTATTATTCTAAAAGAACAGGGTAGAAAGTGAAAATAAAGAAAGTAAAGGGTAGGCGGGGTAACTGTCTAAAATTTACACTTATATGAAAACGGGTAACCCTAAACTATCTAGAAAATACAAAACAGACCCTACGATTTGCTTATTTTGAGCTTATTTAAAAAATGAGAATAAACAAAAAAACTTAAAACTCCAAAGTTGTTAATGAGTTTATTCTCTACAACTTTAACAAAGACACTATTGACTTTTATCCACTTAATAAGCTAGAAATTAAGCATTTTTTTCTGCAAAACAGTAACTATGGCCTAACTACCTTTTTCAAACTTTAGCTTATATCTAGCTTAATTCTACATGAAAATAAGAACCAAAAGAAGCTATAGAATGATTAAGATGTGTACTAGGGATATCTAAAAAGAAATAAACTACAAGTATACAACTTTAATGAGAATTTTGTTCTTGAAAAGTGAAAGATTCAGCTTATTGCTGAATTTAAGCTAATCCTAATAAGCTATCTTCTTTAAAACTAAATCCTGGAAACTAAAATTTTGAAAATAAGCTCTAATATGAATTTTGAAATAACCTAGATATAAGGATTATGATCAAAACAACTAGAACTTAGATATCAAAGGGAATTAGCTAGAAATCTTAACTGCTACTGACACCACTTTTTGCAGGATCAATTAAGCTAATCTAAAGCTTTAAAAATGAAAATTAAATGATGAATTATGTAAAACTACTAGGGTACTTCTAAAATGCTTAATTCTAAACTCTCACTCCTAATTTTAAAAGCTTAAAGACAACTAGAAAAATGCTTAAAGGCAGCTTAGAAAAGTAAATAGCAACAACAGTATTAACTGTTGTTGCTGATATACTTAACCAACACCCAAATACAGGCTAAGTTTTGAGGTGAGAACTCTTTAAACCTACTTACTACATGTATCTAAGTTTACCATAACTAAAATTGATCACTAAAATGCTATAAATCCCTAACTCTAAAACTACTTGAACAATAAAACTGCCCTGGTGCAGACACAAGCTTTTTAAGCTCAATACTTTGAAAAATTACAAACTAACTTCTAAAATCTATTTAAAACTTCATAACTTTGTAATCCTCAACTATGTAAAGTGCTATGACAGTCTATTGTTGACTTTACAAGTCAAATTCACCTAAATCCAAACACTCCTTAAGTCTAAATGTCTAAACTAATTTTTATTTAAATAGTCTATTGTTGACTTTACAAGTCAAATTCTCCTAAATCCAAACACTCCTTAAGTCTAACTGTCTATACTAATTTTTATTTAAATTCTATTTTAAAGCTAAAACTTCCAAATCCTTATATCTAATCAGACTTACACTTACCTAATTAAGCTATTTAGGTACTAGAAACTAAAGCTTATTAATAGGATTAAGCTAGTTTATCAACTAGCCTATTTCACTAATATGACAGAATTAAAGGAGAAATTGAGATTACACAACTTTTAACTAATGAAAACTTAAAACAGCTAGAGAATAAGCCTAAACAAACATGTTTGAAGAGAATTGAACAAGAATGAATAGCAATTAGCAAATGACTTAAGCTAAAATTAAGCTGAAATGAAATTAAAGCAATGAAACCTTGATTTTTGTAGTCTCAGACACAAGCCACTCTTGTTGAGTGAGTGGCTTAAAAATATAAACCTAATGGCTACCTTAGCCTCTAAACCCAGCTTAAAAGCTCAATAAGCTTTTAAGAGCTTATTACTCCTTGTTGCTTCCAAATTGAATGAATTATGAATTCAAATGAAAAATATTGAACACTAATAGACAAAGTCAGTATTTAAAAGCTTTTATAGTATTTGAACAAATTAAGAATTAGAGAAAACTTAATAAGCTAAAATTAGCTTATTACAAGCTTATTGACTAAAAACGGCTTATTATTTGAAAACTTTAGAACAAACACAACACAACTAGCTTTTATTGCTTAGAAATGAAGAGTACAAGAGTAAGTACAACTGAATTGAAAGGGTAAAAACTTAATTGAAAACGATGAACAGTAAACAAAAACTTAAAAGAGAAAATTACAAAAATTGAACTAAAACTCTAAAAACTAACTAACTAACTCTCAAAAACTGAAATACAAGCTTATTTATAGATGAGAGTCAAGAGAAGATGAGACACACACTCATTCCTAGCCCT
>BQNB010042029.1:4854-46388 GCA_026074375.1 Tanacetum coccineum | reverse complement strand
AAGTTAGTTTCTTATCAAAGCTAGGTTTTCTTGTAAACCCTAGCCTCTCTAGTATATAAAGAGAGGTAGGGTGAATAGTTTTAGCATCCAAAAAAGTTAAAACTCCTATAAGAGTCGTCTAGCAAACACACGTGTGCGTATGTGTTAGTAGTAGTAGTAGTTAATTTATTAGATAGTTGGTGTAACCTCATTTATTCTGATCAAATATAATGAAGGCTTCAATGTTCGGTTAAAACCTTGTTTGGTAATATTGTTCTTATTATTATTCCGCTGCGTGTTCAATATTATCTGTTAAACTATCCTAGATGGGCAAAACGATTCTCAACATGTGGTATCAGAGCAGGTTGCTCTTGATATCTAGGATCTACAAGGTTTTTAGAAAAAGTGTTTATTTTCTATTTTTGATAAATTTGGTGAAACTAGGGTTTGTAACAAACCCTAGATAAATAAAACATACTGTATGCTGCTTGTTTCAATCTAATTTAAGGGTTTCATATGCTTATGCTTGGAAATCGTATTGGTGCCTTCACAAATATATCTTTTCAACAAACCCTAAATTAGGTAAGCAGAAGTCTGGGTTTTGGATACTGCTGCTTGGTGTTCACAATGGCAACAACTCTGTTTGGTTTCTTTTGTCAATCGATTTGAAGGTTTAAAGGTTTAGATTGTTGCTAAACCCTAATAAAATTTTAGGGTTATGACATGTTCCAGAAGAAATACAACAGGTATTTTCTTTAGTGCTCGGTTCCTGGTTAGAATAAGCAACAGGTTGTGACCATGAAAGAAACAGCATCAAACGTGGTTTATAGCAGCAGGTTTTGAGCAAACCCTATTTAATGAACAGAAGGTATGAATTTTTTATTGATAGGTTAGTACTGCTTAAAAAGCATAATACTATCAATATTATTTTGCTGCTGTTGATCGATATGATCTGAAGGATGTGAATATCATTTTGTTTCCATATATTGTGGAAGTTTTATGGGATACGTGAGATGCTGCTTGATTTTGGTACATATTTGGAATTGGTTTTGTTATGGTATGCGAGTTTTGTAGGAACAGTTACGGTTTGGAATATGCACTGGTTTGTATTGGTTGCAGATAATTAGGGATTAAATTTTGACTCCCGTGATTAATTCCTATATTTTGGACTTGTTTGATTGTGTTGCTGATTTTATGGAGAAGAAAATCAGGACGTGATATGGAATTGACCCATATTCTTGGACGTGGATTATATGGCAATAGATTTGGTATGATCTTAATGCGTCCTGATTTGTAGGGTATGATTTTATAGACTTCTTCATACTTGGGCTGGATCTTTGGATTTTCGTATACAAGTACAGGAGGTTAATACTGGTCATACATTATTAATTCTGGTTGTATACGGGATTAATACTGCTTGTTGAAGGTTAATTCTGGTGGCTACAAGGTTAATTCTGGTAGTATTAAGTAACAGTTTAGCGACGACTCTGTGACAGTTCAAGTGTCGCAAAAGCTCATGGGAGGAAGAAGTACCAGATTTGCGACAAAGTGGCAACAGTTCAGCAACAGATAAGCGACAGATCAGTGACAGCTCAGAGACAGTTTAGCTTCGAATTTGTAAACAGAAAAAGCGTCTCTAAATGGCAGATTGGTTAATACCGCTCGCGTTGCTCAGTTTGTACCGTTTGGTTTGTCCGATATAGCTAGTTTGTACCGCTAGCTTTATCAGATATCGGATAACACACGGTTTTGGATCTCGGATAGATGATGAAATTATGGCTCGTTTTTGGGGATTATTATGAAGGAAATTGGTTATTGCTTATTTGATGTTGTAGTTGATTTTTATAGGTTTGTGTTCTTATCATATCTCAAATGGCTTACAACATTTTGAGGTAACTTGTTTGTGCTTAATTGTTATGACGAAGACTTGATGAATCTAGCAAAGGTGTACGATCTACCTTATGATGCTTACTACGTACATTTGCTATCACTTTAAGGAGTTACGTTGTTGTGCTCAGTGTCTCATTTTATAGGATAAATGAGGATTTTGTCAAGAGATTGTGATCTACTTATATTTTGGTCTTGGTATAAGTTTGACGTCACGTGGATAGTGCAAGACATAAGACACAAGTTTGGGAAATTCTACTTCTTCAACATATGGGTTATACTCATTTTTCTTCATCAATAATTACCACTTGGAGCCTACTGAGTTCGAGATTCAAGAGATGGTTAGCATACTTTCAGGGGAAGCTTATTGTTAACATGTTTAACCATCTACATGTACCACTGAAGGGGAAATGTTTACAAGTTGCTCATCTACAGAAGACCCCTATTTGATGATGACAAAAAGGGGAAGAAGATTTGATGATTTGCAGCTTGATGATTCTTGGTGGTATAGCATGGATTAGGGGGAAGTTTCATTCGTATATCAACTTCAGGGGAAGTTCGTGCTTATTGGGTTTTGTCATTATCAACTAGGGGAAGATTGTTGGGAATTATATTTTGAGTTGATAAGACAAAACACGAATGAAACAAGATGGAAACATGAAGGACCAAAGTTGTAGTCAAAGAATACTACAAAAGATAAGAATTGAAAGATTTGGTCAAAGATAATGATTGAATAACTGATTGATTTTATCATTATTATCATTATTAGTTTCCATGTAAACCTTGACTCCTTATACTATAAAAGGAGGTCTAGGGTGAATAGTTTTATTATCCATCATAGTTAGATCTCTCCAATGAGAGTCTAATAGTTAGCTTATTAGTTTATGTAATAGTTAGTTATCTAGGTAGCATAGTCGACTGATTAAAGTTGAATAGTTTATAGTTTATCAGTATGAATAAAGAAAACCTTATGATAACATTGATGTTCATATTTGTTATTCCGTTGTGCTTTATATCACTCAATGTTATTATATCCTAGATGGGCAAAACAATCTATGAAGCCTACCATTAGGTTTCAACAGTTGGTATCAGAGCGGGTTGCTCTTGATATCTAGGATGTTACAAGGTGTATTTAAAGTCGACTTGATGATGTGAAGAAGTCGAAGTTTTTTGTTTGGTCTATGATCGATTTATGGTGTTTTTAGAGTTTTTGCGACACTTTTAAAGGGTATTTTTTTTTAAAGTGTTCGTGTTTGTTTTTGGGAATGAAGCAGAGATCATTAAAACCCTAATTCTGCTCGTTACATATATGGCTGCCAAAGTGACAGTTTATTTAGATAACAACCAGAGTCGAAAATTGGCTTAATTATTATTATTATTATTATTATTATTATTGCAACATTTTTATCCCTTGGTCATTTAAACAACTAACACATCGGGCGTCCTAACCGACAGAGCCAATAGTCTTATTTCGACCTTGGTAATTTCCTTGACCTTTTTGAAGACTAATACATCGGGCGTCCTAACCGACAGAGCCAGTAAACTTTTATCAGTCTCGGATTATTATTATTATTATTACTTCCACCCTTTAAATGATTGCAACATCGGGCGTCCTAACCGACAAGAAACAGTGGTCTTATTTCGGCTTCAGTTTATTACATTATTATTTATTATTTTTATAGCCAAATTTCAAGTCCTGTGGTCTTTTACCTAACGAGGACATCGGCCGTCATAACGACAAGACCCCAGTAGCCTATTTCCCTTAAAACACTGACAAATCTCGATGTGTAACTTACTTCACCTTAAGGAATCTCTACGAAGGGATTTAAACTAAGAATCGCAAACAAAAAGCAACTTTATTTATTTAACAATTATATATCGATTTATTAAGATGGTGGGAACAAAAAGCCATAATTTACCTTTATGAGCTCTTATAAGATCCAAATACTAAAACGCTTAACATCTGTCTTATATTCATCTCTCATCATTTATCATGTCTTTGCAAAATTTTAAATGTTTAGCAAACGTTAGTCTAGACAAAGTAGGGGAAGAGCAGAGTTTAATACTCGGTCAAGTAAAAATATTCTAGTTCTTCGGGACCCCTACTTATTCACATATCTAACAATAGCTAAGAGAAATTATTTTATATTCTATTATTTTTATTTTTTTAAGCATAAAATAAAGCAACATTTAGGTTAAAACGGGGTTGCGTAGGACACAGACAGGCACATGCATGATCAGTTTCGATAGAAATCCCCCCAAACTTAGAATGGAACATTGGCTTCAATGTTTAAAAATATCAGGTTTTACCCCCACACTTAAGAACGAAAAAGGCAAATGCAAAAAATTTCAATTGTGAAAGGGGAAATAAAATCAGATATATATATATATATATATATATATATATATATATATATATATATTATATTATTTATAGGATCAGGATTAAGGAAGATTCCCAAGATCATAAAACGTGAACAAATACGAAGACCGGGATTGAAGGATTGAAAACAAGCACGAAGGTCTTCAAGATCATAGGGAATCCTGCAAGCAAAAATAGATAACCACAAAACACAACAAGGATAGAAGCACTCCCCCACACTTAGGCTAAAAATACATCACACTTATTCATTACTAATACTACTACTAAACTAATATACTACTATACTACTAAGAAAAATAGAAAGAGAAAGAGAAAGAGAACACAAGTTGCCTCCCGAGAAGCGCTTGTTTTTGTTCGAGTCTCTAGCTTGACTCTAGGGTTATTTCATTTTAGGTCCATGGTCAAATCCATCACCCGATATGAGGTGAGGATGGTAATAGCAATACATCACCTCCTTAGGTGAGTATGCAGCAGGACGGGGTGATGGCATATGATGAGAACTAAAAGAAGGGATCTCCAACACCCTCGTCTCCTCACCCGACTATATCAGGGAGAAGAAAGGATCAAATCTTTCCACTTCCCTTAAGCAAATCTGCTTACGATCGGGAAGTTGTGTGACTAGCAAGGAAGACTCATCAATAACTGGAGTCGACTTAGGAGGTCCAGACTACTAATGTCCTCAAACTCCTCATCAAATAGTGGATTATCATAACATAAGGTATAATCATCATTAAAGTCGAAGAGAGGGTTTAAGAAAGTCACATCATAAGATCTATATATCGAATCAGAATTACCTAGAGGTGCATCAACCACCACCAACAATGCCCAGGGAAGAGCCTACATGTTAAAGGATAAGAATGCTCACCAAGACCCGAACGTAATGCACGGTATGTTTCCTTCTAACACTATCATTAGCTGAGTTTTATTGATTCGGGAGCGATAAAAGATTCGTATCCATAATCTCTTGCCTTAAGCTAAATATTCCAACCCATTACAATTGATACCTTTTACAATTTTCGAAATGGCTGACGGTATCCATGTTAAGCACAACATCGTTATTCAGGGTGCAACTCTGACCTTGTTAAACCAACCTTTAGAAATTGATCTTATGCCGATCAAACTCGGTAGTTTTGACGTCGTCATTGGTATGGATTGGTTATCCAAGTATCATGCTGAATTATTTGTGAAAGAGAAGTCATCAACACATCCAATCAACGGTGAAACTTTGATCATCCGAGGTGACCAAAGTAAAACCGAACTAAGTCTCATATCCTGTATAAAAACTGAAAGATATATATCCTGAGGTTGTCAAGTTTTCGTATCATGTAAGGGAAAAGAAGTCAGACGAGGGGGATTGACTAGAGAATATCCCAGTAGTCAGAGAATTTCCGAAAGTTTTTCCTGAAGATCTACCTGGCCTTCCTCCTATTCGCCAAGTAGAATTCCAAATCAATCTAATTCCAGGAGCGGCACCTGTAACTCGAGCACCTTATAGATTAGCTCCTTCAGAAATGCAGGAACTCTCTAACCAACTTCAAGAGTTAGCAGATCGAGGTTTTATCCGACCAAGTACTTCACCCTAGGGAGCTTCTATCTTATTTGTCAAAAAGAAAGACGGATCTTTCAAGGGATGTGCATCGATATTACGGGAGTTGAATAAATTACTGTTAAAGAATCGTTACCATTTACCAGGGATTGATGACTTTATTTATCAACTTTATGGTTCGAGTGTCTACTTCGAAGATTGACTTAAGATCAGGCTTTCATCAACTGAGAGTAGGATGAAGATACTCCAAGACTCTTTAAGACACAAGTTACAGGACATTATGAATTTCAAGTGATGCATTTGGTTTAACTAGCGCGCCTTGCTGTATTCATGGGATCTCTATGAACCGTGTGTGTAAACCATTACTTGGACAAAATTCGTATAGTGTTCATCGATGATTTTATATCTACTCCAATAACAGGAAGAGAACGCTAATCATCTGAGAATTATCTTAAAATTACTCAAGAAAGAGAAGGTTGGATGCCAGTTCTGCAAGTGTGATTTCTGGATTATATCGTGCAATTTCTTGGAACTTATTTATAGTCAAGGATTATTTGACCAGCCAAGCCAAGATTTGAAGCAGTAAGAATTGGAATCTCCTATACTCCCATTAGAAATACGTCAATTCTTAGGGCTCGCAGGTTATTATCAGAGATTTATCAAAGATTTCTCAAAGATTGCAAAGTCTTTGACTCAATTAACCCAGAAAAACAAGAAGTATATTTGGGGCAAAGACCAAGAATCGGCTTTTCAACTGCTTAAACAGAAGCTATGTGAAGCTCCAATCTTAGCATTTCCAGAAGGAATTGAAGATTTTGTTTGTTTACTGTGATGCTTCCATCATGGTTTGGGGAGCGGTGTTAATGCAAAGAGAGAAGGTTATTGCATATTCATCCGACAACTTAAGCCTAATGATGAAAAACTATACCACTCATGATCTCGACTTAGGAAGCAGTAGTGTTCGACTCTTTAAAAATTTAGAGACCACTATCTGTTATGGCACCAAATGTACTGTTGTTCACTGATCATAAAAGTCTTCAGCATATCCTTGATCAGAAAGAGTTGAACATGAGACAACGTGTTGGTTAGAATTGCTTGCAGATTACGATTGTGAAATTCGCTATCTCTGGAAAGGAATATGTTTTGTAGCAGATTGCCTTAAGACAGAAGGAACGAATCAAACCACTCGGTTAGTCTTTAGTTATGACCATTCATCCAAACTTACCCTCACAAATTCTCAAAGCTCAAACTGAAGCACTCAAAGAAGAAAACATCAAGGCTGAAAACTTACGAGGAATGGACAAATCATTTAAAATACGTCCTGATGGAACCCGCTTGTATCAGGATCTAAAGAAACTCTATTGGTGGCCTAAAATAAAGGCAATCGTCACTCAGTATGTTGGCAAATGTTTAACATGCTCTAGAGTTAAAGCAGAATGTTAGAAGCCATCCGGATTACTGGTACAACCAGAGATTCCTATATGGATTACTTAAGTGGAGTGGTATAACAATGGATTTCATCACAAAACTACCCAAAACCTCAAACGGACATAACACAATCTGGGTCATTGTCTATTGTCTTACCAAATCCGCACATTTCATCCCTACCCGAGAGACAGATAGTATTGAAACCCTTACAAGATTATACATAAAATAAATAGTCTCCCAGCACGGAGTGCCAATATCTATAATCTTGGATCGTGACAGTCATTTCACGTCCAGATTCTGACAATCATTACAAAGTGCTTTAGGTACTCAATTAGACATGAGTACGACATATCATCCTGAAACTGATGGGCAAAGTGAAAGGATCATCCAAACACTTGAAGACATGCTTCGAGCCTGTGTTATAGATTTTGAAAAGGATGGAAAACCACTTACCAATTAGTAGAAATTTCCTTATATTAACAGTTTACCATTCAAGTTTTTAGGCAACACCATATTGAGACACTTTTATGGTCGAAAGTTGGCAGATTCACCCTATTTGTGGGTCGAAGTTAGAGATAAACTTACGGGACCAGAAAATATCCATAAAACACTGAATAGATAGTAAAAATTTCGACAAACGCTTGCATGCTTGCAAGGGGACAGGCAGTGAAGGTTATCGCCAATATAAGATGAAGCCTTAGAATTTCAAGTGAGATGTGTTTGTTAAAAGTGTACCTCGTAAAGTGTCAAGCCGCCATTCGGAAAACGAGGAAAGCTTAACCCTCGGTACATTGGACCTTTCAAAATCCTTAAACGGATTGTCCAGTGGCTTATAAGTTTGGGTTCACTGAAAGAGCTCAGTAATAAAATCAACATACTTTCCACCTTTCTATCTTAAAGAATGCTTATCTGACGAATCCCTTTGTCATTCCAATGAAAGAGCTTTGACTCGATGGACAAACTACAACTTTGATAGAAGATAACCAGTAGAGATCAGGGTCCATATCATTTTCAAGACAACAATCACTCCCTTCCAATCAAGAGTCAAGCAACTAAAGCAAAGTCGTATTTCATATGTCCA
Organism: Tanacetum coccineum; assembly: GCA_026074375.1. NCBI lineage: Eukaryota > Viridiplantae > Streptophyta > Magnoliopsida > Asterales > Asteraceae > Tanacetum > Tanacetum coccineum. The sequence goes on along the minus strand of BQNB010042029.1, from coordinate 38,084 downwards.
AAATATGTTGGAACTCTAAAAAAGGACCAGAATTTACACGGGAACGCGAAGATCAAATTCGTTGCAAAGGATTCCTCTTCTGTTTTCATTAATACTACGGATTCAATAATTATAGGGTTCCGTGATTGTCTTTTATGGGAGGGAGACCATAATCAACCCGATTAGGTTAGCTTGTAATTATCCATCTATTAAATTAGATGCACTGTAATATCCATCTATTATATATAACCTTTTTATAGGGAAATTTTTGCTTTATCTCATTATGCAATGTAACTTGCATCTCTAAAGTAAACGAGCTCACGCAACCTCTATCAATAGCCATTCTTTCTATTTTTAATCATGTAAAACATCCTATATGTCAAAGTTATATCTTAATATCTGATAGGTAAATTTTATATACGCTAATAAATATACTAATAATATTCAAAAGGAGCAATTTAGAACTTTCTAAGTTTTTCCCCCCTTAAGAAAGCTCACTCTAAAAGATATATATAATTATATAATACGTATATTTAACGGGAAGATTGATCACCGGGTCGTTTCCCCAACTACTTGCGGAAATTGAAATCGGTTTAGCTCGGAATTTGCTTTGAATGAGTGAAAAGATATTTTTGATTATCTATAACTACTAAATAAAGCAACAATTAAAATGAACAATTAAAAGCAATTAAACACTTAAACAATTAACGGGAAACGAATAAATCGCGACAATTAAGCAAATATACTAAAATTAACCCCTATTAAATATTTTAAAAAATGCTAAACTAAATTTCTAAACACTAAAATAGGACAAAAGAAAATTTTAAGAAAAAGAATTTTTTTTAATTTTATTTTTGAATTTATTATGAATTAAAAACGAATTTAATCTAATTAAATCATAGAAAATAAACTAATTAATGGAAAAATATGAAAAATTCAGGAAAAGTCTAAGATGCTACCAGGTACTAAGGAAAAATAAGAAAAATCAAAAAACTAAACGAATAAGCTCCTAATAAGCAGATTTAAGCTACGAATTTTTATGAAAAGAAAAAGAATGATGGCTATATTAATTAAATGGAAAAGGGTTGTGGTTGGATGAGCATGTAGCCACAATGGTTTAGTCTTGGGTAAGAAGGCAAGTGAGGTCGTGGATTAGAAGGTGGCTAACTATCCTTTTTGCATTTTTTTTAATTTTGAAATCTATAAAGATCAAAGCTGTTAAGGGACAAGTGTTAATGCACTGTTTGCAAAACAAGTATAAAATGAACTTAAAATTAAGCTCTCTAAGTGCTTATGAAAGATGCTGTTACAGTAAGAAGCTCTTTGAGAGCAAAAAAGCTCTTATTTTTTTAAATTGTACACACAGACTCCAATATTTAGGCTTATTAATTTAAAACCAAAAGTTAATCCTGGAAGCTAATGATATGAAGAACCTAAAACTGAAAAGTAAATTAAGCCAGAAACTCAATAAATCATTTAAATCTATTGTCTTTAGAGTGTAAACTAATAGAAAATTATCATAATAGCATAAAGTTAAGAAAGCTCAATTGCTTCAATAAGCTAAGACAGAGACCATAGCTATGAGGGAATTTATCTATCTTTTTACTAACTAACTACTAACATAGATTATAAAAACAACCACTCAAAGCCAGAAATCAAAAATTGCAAACTAAAGAAAGATACTACTGTTTTTGACCTTTTTGAGAGATTTTTGAAAACTTAAAGAGCAATTTTATTAGGCAAATAAGCTAGGAAATAAAAAATAAGGCTCTAATCTATAACTAAACTATATGTTGACTAACAGCATAGAAGAATTTAAAAGGAATAAAATCTAATGAGAGCTGTCCATAAACTTGTTTTGAAATCCAACAGTATTAAACCATAGGTTATTCCATGATGGGTGTAATTAACTATGAGTCAAAGAAGAAATGCAGGTATCCTTTAAGGGATAACCTACAGTATAAAATATTTGAGTGTGCTTGAACAAAAATGGTATATCAACAAACAAGCCTAAACAGCTTAGATTAAAATTTTCAAAGATCTACAAAAAGTAAGCTCCCCTGGTGCTGACACTTCTAAATTAAATCCTAACTTGTTCAATTTTAAAATCTAAATTCTGAAAACTCCTTTCCTAATGATTATAAGTAAAGATAAAACTGTCCTAAGCAATGAACATAAGTCCCTTTGACTTTTGATGGTCAAATTAGCCTATTCCAAACACTCCTTAATATACTGGCAGAATTTGATTAAGCAACTAAGATGAAAATCTAATGAATAAGGACCTTATATACTGATATCAATAAAGCTTATATATACCCCCTAATAATCATAAAATCAACAATTCACATAAACTAAACTTAAGATTCTAACAAAACTATTCTCGAACTATATTTTTTGGTTTTTTTTTTTTTTTTTAATTTAACGACAGATTATAAAGTAAACTATGATTTTAACTAATTAAGCTGAAAGCAAATAACAAATTATAACTAATAAGCACTAACAGGTTATTAAAAGCATAATTAAGCAACTAGAATAAGCAATAAGCATATTTACACTATTAAGCAAAATTTAAGCTATAATTGAAAACAAAGGAAATTAAATAAGATCTTACTTCAGCTTCAGCTAAACAGAAGCTTAATTAAACAGCTACAAGCTCTAGCTTATCCAAATGGATAAGCTAGTATAAGGTCACAATGAGATCCCCTACCTTTTGTTAGATCCCTTCCAAAGCTTATAATCCAAAAAGTAAAGGTAGTTATGCTTAGCTGATTAGAAGGTTTAAGTATGAATAAAGCTTGAATTAACAAGCTCAATCTCAAGCTTATAGACTTGAGAGAGCTGATAAGAGCTTATGAATATAGAAGACACATTAGCTTATTTAAGACTTAAGAGTAAAAACAAGTATGACAGATTATATAAAATAGATTTTATTAACTAAAAAGCTTATTACATGATTGAAAGGAAAATTACAAAAGATTAAAAAAAATTACATTAAGCTTAAAAATTACAACTAAGTAAAAACAGAAAAGGAAGATGATACAATGTGTGTGTGATAGTGTGCTATTTATAGCAATCTGAGGAAGCTTCTAGGAGTAGGAGTCTGTTAGACGCTCCTCTCCTCTCATCCCTTGATCAACTTCCAATCATTGGATAATAATTTTCAACCCTTGGACAAATGAACTCACACGGATTGCCAGCGTGGCAATCTGTGATAGAGACATTTGTGCTTCTTATAAGAGCATGTGAAGTGTAAAATCCATCATTCTAGTGTGCTTCCTCATATCCACGTGGCTGCCTTGCTTAAGTGAGCCAATTAGAATGCTTGATTTGACCAATCTAACCCTGCCATCATGTTTGTGATCACTTGAATTATCTATAGTACCCTTCAATTTGGAAAACCCCCTTGATTTGACTGCTTGGTAAAGTTGGGAGTGACGATGAATAGTTACACGTTCTTGGCGCCATTTTCTACTGAAAAGGGTAAATGAGTTTGGGGTATTTGCACTTTTGGTCCCTGTCTTTGTTTAATAGAAGTCTAAGTGAAAATTAACTTTCAGAATTGGCAGTTTAAGTCCCTGGAGTTATTGTGAATGAAAATGGGCTAGGGTAATGGGCCGGGTAAGGGAATTTGGGCTTGGACTTATTTTATTTTTGGGTTCGGGTATAGGATAAAGGTTTAAGGCCCATTAAGGTTCAAGGACCATTTGTGTAACATTTAAAACTTGAGGGATAAAAATGAAACTTTTGGGATTTGTCCTTTTGTGAGTTGACTTTTGTTGACCCATAGTTGACTGAAGTTGACTGAGAGTTGACCAAGGTTGACCATTTGACTGAAGCTTGACTTTTTCTGGCTTTGGCTTTGAATCTTTGGCTTCTCTTGTGCTCTTCCGTTTCTCGTGTCCGTGTTTGCCCGTTTTTGATTGTGATTTTTGATATATCCGTACCTGCACACACAAAACACAAAAACAAGTATATTTTTGCCATTTTTAGTCTGTTTTGGGTCATTTAAGGTCATTTTTGGTATAAACAGATATGTGTATTTTACACTTATCAAAATTCCCCAAACTAAACGATTGCGTGTCCTCACGCAATATTACATGCCTTATAACCAAATATCTCTAAACTTCTTCCAAACTAAACCTTTGAAAAGTTAGCTAAAGATTTTTGTTGAGAGAGCTAAGAGATCATAAGTTATAAAACACCCGAATTCCCATTTTCAAAGATTTTTTTTTTATAATTTTTCTTGGTAGACTATCTAACTACAACTTATTCTTGTGTTGACATAATGTATTGTTTTCATTACCTCATTGGTAACTTTAAGGATCATAGAACAAAAAGCACAATTAAGGTGTTCTAAAAGATAACTTCATCATTCCCGATTTTTTTTACTTTTCCCATTACTAAGCTTAATATAAGATCACCGTCTTTTTATATACCTAACAGATGTAAGAATACTTATAAATTACAACTTTTGAATTTTCTTCTCGACATAAATCATATATTTAGAGTGTGTGTGCTCAAATTAATTTAAACATCAAATCCACAAATTTAGATTGTTGAAATCCGACTAAGCTTTTACAAATGGGCCTTTTGGTGCTAATATATTTATCACTTAGTAGGATCACACTCTAAGCAAACAAGAACCTCATTAGCTTAGAACATCGTGGGTTCACTTGTCCCATGAATGACTTTCTTCTCTAGCATCCCAACCGTCATGGGTAAGTCGCTAAGGCTTTTGACACCCCCCCATTCGGAGATTAATATCGGTGGAAGGAAACGCATGAACTTCCGTTGAAAAAAGGCCTTGTAGACTTTTGCCAAATCCTTTTGTTCAAAAGATTACCTTGGATTTTAGAGAAGGTCTAATATTATTTATTCTGAAGTAGGAAAACTTTTACTATTATTTTTCTAACTTGCAACATTATTATTTATTATGTTACATTATTAGGTTAGGATTGGTTTTTTACTTTTATTTCGACGACTCATGTGGCCACGCCTCCGCAAGAGATCGTGTACTTATTATGTTTCCCAACACCTAAATATACATCCTCCACCCTTTTTCGATGTAATATCGGGAAGCGAACGGGACTCTTGCCATTGTACTTTTTGGCGATGGTGTTGTGGTTAGTAATTATTAAACTTATAGGATTTATTACTTGAATACGTGTTATTCTAAATTCTACATTTTTTATATTAATTCTCACTTATTTTGGCAATTGTTATAAGTTCTTTTGAGAAAATCCAATAGTATTAACTGGTACTAAAATTTTCGTTTGTTCTTATTGTTGGTGCGTGCTTTTAGGTTTGCGGGGTCGCTGTTTAATGGTGTGTGACTTTTTAGAGTAAAACTTATGTTGGTATATTAATTGAGTATCTACTGGTGGATGATGGGGTTTGTTAGTCGGGGAAGTTATTCCTCTAGTTTTGAGTTTTGCGGGTAGTGGCCTTTGTTCGTTGTGTAGCAGCAGTTGGCAGGTTTATTCTAGTGATGGCGGTTGATGTGATTGGGTTTTGCTTGTATAATAGTTAGGAGGCTGTAATGAGGTGAAGTGTGTTTTTGACTTCGAGGGATGTTGGTTTGAGTATGGTGTGGTGAGCACTAGGCGGGCCTGGGTAGTTGGGTGTGATTGGAGTTATGGGGTTTGGAGTTGGTGTAGTGATGGTATCGAGATGATGGTTGGGGTTGGGGTTTTTGAGTGTTAAGACAGTCAGGGCACGTGCGGGGATTTTTTGGTGAGGAGGTGGAGATAATTCGGTGTTAAGTATGGGAGGGTGGAGGTTATGGGGGTGGTGGTGGGGGGGAAAGTATTTTTGTTGTGAGGTTTTGGGTTTGGGGGCGAGTGGGGGATCGTGAGGGGGGGGGAGGGGGGGGTGGGGGGGAAAGGGTAGGGGGTGGGGGGGTTTGTGCTTGGGGTGGGGGGGGGGAGGGGGGAGGAGGTGGGGAGGGGTATACGGGGTATGGGTGAAATGGGGGGGGGGGGGGGGAGCGGGTGGGGGGGGGGGGAGGTCGGGGGGGGGGGCGGGAGTGGAGGGGTGGGTGGGGGAGGGGGAGTGGGGGGGGGGGGGGTGGGCTGGGGGCGGTGGTTGTGTGGGGGGGATGGGGGGGCTTGAGGGGGAGGGAGGGTGGGGGGAGGGGGAGGGGGAAGGGTGGGTGGGGAGGGGGGTGGGTTGGGGGGGGGGGGGGGGGTGTGGGGGGGTGTGGGGGTGGGGGGGGGCGGTGGAGGGGGGGGGGGGGGAGTCGGGGAGTAGGGGGGGGGGGTGTATGGGGGGGGGGGGTAGGGGTTGGGGGGGGGGTTGGATCGGGGGTGTGGGGGGGGGGGGGGGGCGTCGGGGGAGGGAGGTGTGTTGGGGAGGGAGGGTTTAGGGGGGAAATGGAGGGAGGGGGGTGGGGGGCGGAGTGTAGGGTTGTTGGGAGGGGGGGGGGGGGTGGGGGGGGGTGGGGGGGATTGGTGGGAGGGGGAGGTAGTAGTGAGAGGGGGGGCGGGGGGGGGGGGGGGGGGGGGGGGGGGGGGGTTGGGGGCGGGGGGTAAGGGGGGGAGGGGTGGAGTGGGGGGTCGTAGGGGGGGGGGGGGGGGGGGGGGGGGTCGGGGGGGGGGGGGGTGTAGGTGGTTCGGGTTTGAGAGATGGGGGGTGGGGGGGGGGGGGGCGGGGAGGGTGGAGGGGGGGGGGGGGGTTGGGTAGTGTTAGGCATAGGGGGTTGGGGGGGGGGGAGGGGGTGGGGGGGGGTAGGAGTGGGGGGGGATGGGGGGGGGGGGGGGGTGGGGAGGGGGGGTGGGCGGGGGGTTGCGAGGGGGGGGGTGAGAGGGGGGGGGGGGGTGGTGGTCGGGGGGGGTGGGGGCTGGTGGGGGGGGGGGTGTTAGGTGGGGAGTGGCTTGGTGGATGGGGGGGGGTGGGGGCGTGGGGTGATGGGGGGGGGGGGGGGGGTTTTGGGGGGGGGGGGGTGGAGGGGGGAGGGGGTGGCTGGGTGGGGGGTTGGAGGAGAGTGGGGGGGGGAGGTGGTGGCTGGGGGGGGGGGTGTGGGATGGAAGGGGTGGGTGGAGTATGTGAGGGGAGAGGGGGGGGGGGGGGTAGTGGGTGGTTGGGTTTGTTGATAGGGCGATGTGGGGGTTGGGGGGGGGGGGGTGGTGGTGGGGGGAGGGGTGGGGGGGGTGTGGGTGGGAGGCAGGGGGGGGGAGGTGGGGGGTTGGGTGTGGGGGGGGGGGGGGTGGGATTGGGGTGGGAGGGGGGGCGCGTGTGTAGGGGGGTGGGGGGGAGGGGTGGGATTTAGGTTGGTAGGGTGGGGGGAGAGGGGGGTGGGGGGTTGGGGGAGGGGATAGGGGTTCGTTGGGGGGGGGCGGGGGGCGGGATGGTGGTGAGGGGGCGGGTGGGGGGGGGGGGGGGGGGGGGGGGGGGGGGGGGGTGGGGGGTCGGGGGTACTGGTTGGGGGGTAGGATAGGGGGGGGGGGGGGGGGGTGGTGTGGTGGGGAGTAGGGGGTTGGGGGTGGTGGGGGGGGGGGTTTGATGTATGGGGGGGGGGTGGGGGGGATGGGAGGGGGGGGGGTGATGTGGGGAGGTGGTGGGGGTGGGGGATGGAGGGGTTGGTTTGGGGTGGGGGGAAGGGCAGTTGAGGGGTGTGGGAGGGGGGGGGGGCGGGGGAAGGGGGTGGGGGGGTGTTGGGGGGTGTGGAGGGTGGAGGGGGGGGGGGGGGTTGGGGGGGGGGTGGTGGGGGTGTGGGGGGGGGGGGGTGGGGGGGGGGGGGCTGGGGGGAGGGGTGGGGGGGGGGGGTGGGGGGGAGGGGGTGGGGGGTGTGGGGGGGGGAGGTGGTGGGGGGGGGGGTGGTGGGGGGTGGCGTGGGTGTGGATGGGATGGTCGTCGCGGTTGGGGGAGCGGGGGGGGGGTCGTGGGGTGGGTTGGGGGAGGGGGCGAGGGGGGGGCGGGGGGGGGGGGGGGGGGCTTTGGGGAGGGTGTGGGGGGGGGGGGTGTGGCTTGGGGGGTGGGTATGGTGGCGGGGGGGATGGGGGGGGGGGGAAGGGATGGGGGGAGAGTGTGGTTTTGGGGTGGTGAGGGGGGTAGGGGGTGAGGGGGGGGGGTCGGGAATAGCGGGGGGTGGTGGGTGGGTGTGTTGGGAGGGAGGGGGGGGGGGGGGGGGGGTGGTTGGGGGGGGTGTGAGGGGGGGGGGGGGGACGGTGTAGTTGGGGGAATGGGGTGGGGGAGGGGGGAGGGGAGGGGAACCGGGGTGGGGTGTGGGGGGGGGGGGCAGGGGTGAGGGAGGAGGGGGCGGGGTTGGGTGGGATGGGGGGGGGGGGGGGGGGTGGGGGGTGGGTGGGGGGGGGGGGGGGGGGGGGGTGGGGGGGGGTGGGGGGTTGTGGGGGGGGGGGGAGGGGGTGGTTGGTGGTCGGAGGTGTGGGGGGTGGGTGTGGGGGTGGGGGGGGGGGCGGGGGTGAGGGGGGTGGGGGGTGGGGGGGGGGGAGGGGGGGGGGGGGGGGGGGGGGTAGGGGGGGGTGATGGGGGGAGGGGGGGGGGGAAGGTGATTGGGAGGCTGGGGGGGGTGGTGGGGGGGGGCGGGGGGGGGGGGGGGGGGTGTTGGGTGTGAAGGGGGGGGGGGGGGAGGGGGGAGGGGGGGAGGGGGGGTGGGGGGGAGGTGGGCGGGGGTGGTGGTGTGGGCGGGGGGGATTGGGAGGGGGGGGGGGGGGGGGAAGGGGGGCGTGGGGGGGTTGGGGGGGTAGGGGAGCGGGGGGGGGGAGGGGGGGAGGGTGGGGATGGAGGTGGGGGGGGGGAGATAACGGGTGGGGGTGGGGTAGGGGGGAGGAGGGGGGGGGCTGGGGCCGTGGTTTTGGGGGGGGGGGGGGAGGGTGGGGGAGCTGGGGGTGGGGGGGGGGGGTCGGGGGGGGGGGGGGGGGGGGGGGGGGTGGGGGTCGGGGTGGGGTAGCTACGGGGCGTGGGGGGGGGGGGGGCAGGGGGGGGGAGGGGGAGGGGGGGGGGTTGGGTATAGGGGGAATGTAGGAGATATGTTGGGGGGGGGGGGGGGGGGGTTGTGGTGAGAGGGGAGGGGCGTGGTTGTGGGGGGGGGAGTGGGGGGGGGGGGGGAGGGGGGGGGGGGGGAGGGCGGGGTGGGGGGGGGGGGTGGAGGGTGGGGGCGGGGGGGGGGGGTGGGGCTTGAGCGGGGGGGGGGGGGGGGCTGGAGGGGGGTGGGGGGGGCGGGGGGGGGGGTGTAGTAGGGGGGGGTGGGGCGAGGGGGGGGGGGTGGGGGGGGGCGGGGGGGGGTGGGGGAGGGTTGGGGTGGGGGGGGGGGGGTCTGGGGAGGCGGGGTGGATTTTGGTGGGGGTGAGTGGGTTGGGGGTTGAGGGGAGCGGCTAGTGGGGACGGATGGGGGGGGAATTGGGGTAGGCGGGGTGAGGGGGGGGGGGGGGGGGGTGGGGAGTAGAGTTGGGGAGATAGGGGGGGGGTTCGGGGATGCTAAGGGGCGGGGAGGGGGGAGGGGGGAGGGGTAGGGGGGGGGGGGGGGGGGGTGGGGGTGGGGGGGTGGGGGGTGGTGTGTATGTCGGGGGGGGGGGGTTTTGGGGTGGGGGTGGGGGGGGGGGGGGGGGATGAAGGGGGGGGGGGGGGGGGGGGGGGTTGGAGGTGTGGGGGTGGGGAGGGGGGAGAGAGGGGGGGGGGGAGGGGGTTTGGGGTCGGGGGGAATGAGGAGGGGGGGGGGGGGGTAGATGGTTGGGGGGGGTTTGGTACGTGGGTGGAGGAGGTGGGGAATGAGGGGTGGGGGGGGGGGATGATGAGGGGGGATGGGGGAGGGGCGGGGGGGTGGGGGGGGGGGGGGGGGGGAGGGGAGGGGGGTGAAGAAAGGGGGAGGAGGGGGGGGAGGCGGTGGGGGGGGGGTGGGGGTGGGGGTAAGGTCCAGGGGGATGGATGGGAGGGGGGGTGGGGGGTGGGGGGGGGGGGGCAGGGGGGTGAGCGCGGGTTCGGGGTTGGGGGGGGGGGGGGGGGGGGGGCGGGTGTGGTGGGAGGGTGGGGGGGAGGTAGGGGGGGTAGGGTAGTGGTGGGGGGGGGGGGGGCGTGTGGGGGGGAGGGTGGGTGGGGGGGGGGGGGGGTGTTGGGGGAGGGGGGGGTGTGGAGGGGGGGGAGGGGCGGTGGGGGGGGGGGGTGGAGGGGTGGGTTGGGGGGTGGTGGGGGGTGGATGTGGGGGGTGGGTGGGGGGGAGGGGGGTGGGGGGGGAGGTTGGTGTGGGGGTGGGGGTGGGGAGTGGGTGGGGGGGGGGGGGGGGGCGGGGGTGGGGGGGTAGGGGGGGGGGGTGGGGTGGGGGGAGGGGGGGGGAGGGATGGGTGGGGAGGGGGGGTGGGGGTGGAGGGTTGGGAGGGGGGGGGGGGGGGGCATTGGGGGGGGGGGGGGTGATGTGGGGGTGTGGGTGGGGGGGGAGGGGGGGGGTGGGTGGAGGGTGTGAGGGGGGCGGTTGCGGGGGTGGGGTGGGGGTGTGCGGGGGGTGTGTGGGGGATGAGGTGAGGGGGGGGGGGTTGGTTGGGGGGGCGGGTTTGGTTTGAGGTGGTTGTCATGTAGTGGTGTGTGTTTTTATGGGGGCGTGGGGTTGTGGTGAGTTTTTTGTTTTGGTATTGGGCGATGTTTGTGGGTAGTTGGTGTGGTTTTGTGGGGGGGGTGGTGTAGTTGGAGGTGGGGTGGGGTGGGGTGGAGGGTGTGTGGAGGTGGGCGTGGGGGGGGGTGGGGTGGTTGGTCGGTTGGATGTGGTTTAGGGGAGTTTTTGTTTTTTATTTTTTTTTTTTTTGATATTATGTTTTGCTTTTTCATGTTTCTTTATTTTTTTATAATTTAGTCTTGGTAGTTAATTATTTTTTTGTCGCTTTTTCTTTTGTATTTGTTTAGTGTTTGGTGGCTTGTTTTTTTTTTATCTTCTTGGTGTGTATACCTTTTTTTTTTTTTGTCTTCTTTTTTTCTTGTGCTTTTTGGTTGGTTGTTTCTTGTTATTTTTGTTTTGGACGATTGTGTTTTTTTTTTTTTTTTTTTTTGAATTTGATGGTAATTTTTTTTTTTTTGTGATTTTTTGTTTTTTTTGTTTTTTTTTTTGTTGTTTGTTGGTGGGGCTTTGTTTTTGTTTTGTAGTTTGTTTTTTTTTTATCCATCTCTTTTTTTTTTGGGTATCTCTTTTGTAAGTTATTTTTTGCTTTTTTTTTTTGTTTTTTTTTCTTTTTTTGTTTGTTGTTTTTATTTCGACGTTTTTTTTTTTTGTTATTTTTTTTTTTGTTTTTTTTGGTCTTTTTTTTAGTTTTTTTTTTTTTATTTTTTTTGGTTTTGGTTTTGTGTTTTTGCTTTTTTGAGTATTTGTTTTTGTTTTTATTTTTATTTTTTTTTGTGTGTGTTTGTTTTTGGAATTTGTTGGCTTTTTTCTTTTGTTTTTGCTTTTTTTTTTTTTTCTCGAGGTTTTTTTTTTTTTTTTATTTTGTGTTTTTGTTCCATATTTTTTTTTTTTTTATTTTTTTAATGTGTTGTTATTTGTTTTTTTTTGTCTTTTGTTAGTTTTGTTTTTTATGTTGTTTCTTTTTTTTTAGTTCTTTTTACTTTTTTTTATTGTTGGTGTTTTTTTTTATTTTGATTTGTTTTTTATTTTTTTTTTTTGTTCTTTGTAGTTTTTTGTTTTTTTGTTTTTTTTTTTTTATTGTTTTGTTTTATTTTTTTTTTTTTTTATTTTGTTTCATAGTTTTCCTACTAATATTTTGTTTTTATTTTTTTTTTGTTGGTTGATTGGCTTTTTTTGTTTGTATTTGTTTTTCTTTGTTTATTTTTTGATTTTTTTTTATTGATTAGGGTTTTGTTGTAGATGGTCGAGTGATGATTTGTTTGTCTTTTTTTTTTTTTTTTTTTTTGCTACTTTTTGTTTTTTTTTGTTTTTTTTTGGTTCTTTTTATTCTTTTTTTCTTTTTTTTTTATTGTTTTTTTTTTTTTTATTTGTTTTTTTTTTTATTTTTTATAGTATCTCCTTTCTTTTTTTTTGCTTTTTGTTGTTTTTTAATGTTCTTCTTTTCTTATTTTCTCTTTCTGCTTTTTTTTTTTTAGTTTTTTTTTTTTTTGTCTTTTTATTTTTTTTGTTTTTTTGTTGATTTTTTATTTTTATTTTTTTTTCATTGATGGTGATTTTTTTTTTATTATGTGGGATAACGGGGTACGTGAGAACAAACAATAAGATGTATACATCATTTCAATAGATTCCCTCACCAAATAAAAGAAACATTGTTCTTAAATGTTTTAAAGGTCGGGTTCTACAGAAAAATCTAAGCCGTCTTAGTATTATGCAAAGATAAACGTGAATCGATAAGATGAAAGGATATCGGATCTCCCCAAACTAATTTTAAACAAAGGATAGGAAGCTCGAGTGATACGGGACACAACACCGAACACGTGAGTCTCCGAAATTGTTGGTTCAATCTTACAAAAATCACAACAAACAACAAACACAAAACGAAAGATCGGAAGAGGATTAGAGTCAACACATCAAAAAACACTTATTTAGAACAATAGAAAATGGATAAGCATGGGTGAACTCCACGAAGCGGCTCTTTTGTATTTTTTTGTTACAGAGTCGCAGGATCGACTAGATTCCCTGTATTTAATTCGTCCTCTAGGGAGAGCAAAATGGAAAACTTTCATAGAGCATGCCACTGGGCTTATTGAAAACAGTGACGATGCGGGATCAAAAACAAAATCTTCTCTCCTAAAGAGATATACAAAGGTGATCCTCGGGGTGGTACGGTTAATATAATGGAGAAAAGTCCAAATATAATTGTGAAAGGAATAACATCTTCAAACATTTAAAGATAAACACCGTTTCACTTGGAATAAAAATCTTTCATTAGCTTAACAAAATCATTTTTTTTTCTTAGCCAAAATGGGATTATAATCTCATGCCAAACATCTGTTGGTTCCGGAGGTGAGGACCGAGGAGGATGACGGTTCTTTAGAAATAAGAGTGTACGGGAGGAATTGTTCTCTCTTAATTCTGCTTAATGTTACAAGATTTTTATCATGATTGGATTATGATAAAACTAATATACCTGGTTGAAGACGTTTGTCCCTCAGTTTCTGAGAGAATTCAGGTAAACATATTATAAAAACACAATCGTGTAAAACTAATCATAATAGATTAAAATTTTATACATCTAAAATTTAATAACTAGCCGAAACTCCCGCAGTGAAAGGGACGAGTTTGTAGTCGGAATCTAACAAAGAATGATGGAAAATACTTGATTTGTGGAATTAATGTAACGGTTATGTCCTTTTTTAAAATCCTTAGGTTTGGAAAAATTATCAATTAAAATTATTCGGAGTATCAAAAGTGATTATATTTGGCATGACATGGTACTGATTGGGAACATCACTTGATAACTTTGTCTTTTTCAATCTTCTTCTTCTTGAGCTGCTGAGGACTGAGAAGTGGTTTTGGTTTTTTTTATGTATGTAAGATGCAAGAGACAAATTATATTTTTCTAATCAAATTTCGATTCATCATTTTCATAGTAAATCTAACCAAACGAGGAAAACATTGACATTTTTCCTATGAATGTTCCTCTTGGTGAGAAGTTAGGGAAGTAGGATTGCTACATGGAAATTCAAAAGTAGAAGGGAGGTTAAGATTAATTCCCGGTGGAATCGAATCTTCTTCTTCAAAGAGAGGATTTATGTTGCTAGTTTTTAATTATTCTTCTTCAAAGAGAGGATTTATGTTGCTAGTTTTGAAATTATTATCGGATTCGAAAAGAGGATTTGAGTAAACTTGAAAATTTTCTTCATGAAAGTCCTTCTCAAGAGTCGAATCATCATTACCCGGTGGTAATGAATCAAGAAGAGCAAGTTCATCAGCGAACTTTTCAAAATTATCACTAGTCTTCATCAGAGAAGAACTAGGAGGAAGAGTATTAGTGGTACTGCCACTAAACGGATCGGCTTTCGAGAAAAATCGTGACAGAAATGGTGTGAACAGAATGCTTATTTTTGTTTTTCTCAGATTTATTGGCATAGTAAACAAGTTCTTCCTTTCTTACTCTTAAAGTCAATGTTTCTTAATACAAATCAATGAGAGCTTTCGCAGTGCGAAGAAAAGGTCTTCCTAAAATAATAGGCACTCTCGGGTCGGGTTTAAATTATCACTCTTACTAAATCCCGCATGAAAATGTGAAACCATTCAACTCTAACTACAAACATCCTTGGCTAATACCCATTGGTGAGTAATTGATACGATTGGCAAGCTCGAGTGTCATTGAGTAGTAGGTTTGTCTAAAGCTTCAAGCCCAAGTTTGCTTGTTGATAGTATTAGGTTATATAGATTTATATGCGATCTACTGGTACGGTAAAGCTCGAGTGAAGGGGTGGGAGTGGGTAGGAAGAGGGTCTTCGAGTGTGGTGTGTTTCTTTTCTGTCTTATTTTCTTTTGTTTGTTTATTAGTTTAATTGTTGATTTATTTTAAAGTTTGATTTTTTTTTTTGGGATTTTTTGTTTTTTTTTGTGTTTTCATATTTTTATTTATTTTTTTTATAGTTTTGTTGTCTACTTGTTATTTTCATTATTTTTTTTTTTTTTGTTTTGTTTGTATTTTTTATTTGCTTGAATATGATTTGCTAATTTTGTATGTTGTTCCTTTCTTTGTGTTGTTTTTTTGTTTGTTTCGTTTTTTAATGATTTATTATTTTGTCCTTATTTTTTTTTTATTGTTTGTGGTTATTTGTTTTGTATGTTGTTATTTTTTGTGTTTTTTTGCTTTGTCTTTTTTTCCTCTAACTTATATTGACTTGTATTGTTTTTCTTTTTTATTTGTTTTATTGTGTTTTTTTTGTAGGTTGTATTTTATTTTTTTTTTTTAATTTTTTTTTTTGTTTTTTTTTGTGTATTACGAAAGTTTTTTTATATTTTTTTTTTTGTTGTTTTCATTTTTTTTAATTTTGAGTTTTTTTTCCTATTAGTAGAAATTTCATAATTTTTTTTTTATTTTCTATGTATTTAGCACTTGTGTATTTTTTACTTTTAAACTTTTTGTTTGATTAATTACTAATCATGATGATGATTATATGTAGAGGACCAAGGCAGTAAGGAGGTCAAAGATACAATGCAATCTTGCTAGGGAAGAGATGATTTGTAATGAACGATTTATATTTCCCCAGGTTTCAAGCAACCCATTGAAATTAAAGACACTATGTGTCCCATAATCTTGGTAAAGTCCTGATGGTCAACAACAGGAGTTCTTCTGTCTCATTGGCTTCGGCTCCAAACATGTTGTATCTCCAAATCAGATTCAGTGTTGATGTACTATATTTGGACAACATGCTGAAGCTACCTTCTAATAGATACTCATGTCAAATTGCCATTGCAGAGCAGCCTCTTCTCTGCACCAACCAAATCGTCTCCAAACACGAATCCTTCGTCTTTTCAATTACAAAACACCAATCTTGACACGAGTACTTTCCAAAGTCCTCACTTCAAAATCTTCCTAACTTTGCTTCGGTGTTTGGCTGTTGATTACAGGACTAAAATCGGTTGGATAGACAACTTCTCATGAGAGAACTCAGCAAAGAACCAAGAATTCAATATGCTGAAGCACTCTCACTCCTTTCCTGGCATCGTTGACCATATCTGCAAATAAAATGCAGGCAGCAGTAGATGTTGCAGTCAACATGAAGTATGCAGATTCGAGATAGAGTCTAATACTAAAAATCAATACAATTCCTCTGAATGTCAATCGATGAAGGAATGAAGAGAAAGTAATCAAGGAAACAAGTTCAAGAAAGAAGTATTAAAAAATTACTCTACAAAACTGAGAAGATAAGTAAACTAAATACAACTCGAGTTGAGGGTTCTTTGGTCTATGAATTGTCAATGATGACGC
Source organism: Tanacetum coccineum (assembly GCA_026074375.1). Classification (NCBI taxonomy): domain Eukaryota; kingdom Viridiplantae; phylum Streptophyta; class Magnoliopsida; order Asterales; family Asteraceae; genus Tanacetum; species Tanacetum coccineum. Next base: position 22,251 of record BQNB010042029.1, on the reverse strand, counting down.
CAGATCGTTTCATGTGTAGCTGTAATCTTTCAGAAAATTGGAGCTGAAAAAGATCTTAATCTGCAAGATGGGAAAGCTAAAACTCTATCAATAGCGTCAGTCATTCAAAGAGCTCTACAGGCATTAGTTGATGCGTATGAGCCGACAAATATTTGCCCTAGATATTTGTATGGCGATACAAATTAACTCCCACTAAATAGGTCACAATTAAAAAGACCTCGAGACGGTGCAGATGATGATCAAGAAACCTTCGCTTGGAACAGACCGGGGGGTCCCAAAAGACGAAAGCGTCAGGAAAAGAACCTGAATCTACAGTGCTCCAGAGAATCGGACAACACACTGACAGCAGAAAGTCTACAATGGCTCTAAGAATCCACAAGCAATCTGCTAGCTCAATTGCTTCGGTAGAGGAAACTATGCATCTACAGATGTCTTAAGCACCTGCACACAGGAGTTTGATACAGGTTGTCCATGATGAACAAGCAGGAAGAAGAGGTTCCATCATCTTCCTGGACTGGTTTTCAACAACCTAAACGGACCATCCTTCTACTGATATGCATGGAACAAGTCTGTTCCTGACGTTCATGAATCCGTCCGCCTTGGCTAAGCAACTGGCAAAAGACAAGACCCTCGATAGTATTCGATGAGATAACAGACACTACATTTAATTATGTTCGCTTTTGTAGATGGAACCGGTATAATGTTAAAAAACACTAACATCTGAATTGCTTAGAGGTCAACATTTGAGCTGATGAAAGGAACATGCAAGGAGTTGGACTGTAATACTTTGAATACTTTGGTGAAGCAGTTACAAAAGCCACAACGGAAAAGTTGGATGGATCAACCCCAGAAGGCCAGCAATTATCACTCATGATCTGCGAAAAGCCCGTACCGTTGGTTACAGGTCTCAAGGTGTCATGTCATACGTTTAATCACTTCATCAATAACGACCTTTGAGTACCTACGTGGCGGTACTGTCAAGTCGCAAGTATCTAAACTTCAGTACGGGAGACACGGCCTGCAGATTACGGGCATATTAAATGGATAGAAGACTTAGTGCCCAACTCAATGTGGAGTCAAGTGATAGTCAAATACGACAAATTCGCTCTCTCTAGGAATCTCACATTGGGAATAAAGCTAAAGACCAGTTTATTCATTTGCGGACCATAAGGGAATCAGATCGTGACGTCTCTCAAAAAGAAGAATAAATTGCTGTCACAAGGTGGGAATATAGTCGAATGGCTATAACTACAAGCATCTGACTCGGGATTACTGTAACGGAGGGATGTTGCATTTCTTTACAAGTTCAAAGAGGTGACTTTCACAGATTTCGGATCCCAAGCCATTGAGACATGTGCTTCTTATCGAGCCAGGGGAAAAGTGAAATCTCAACGTTGAAGAACGTATTGCATTTAATGTCTCCTTAAGAATGTTCACAAGAAGTGTGGTCATCCAAAGGCGTGTGGAAGATCTTCAATTGGGTGTTGAAAGCTATCAAAAGAAGCTCAACCTCACAAAGCCTGACACGTACAGATCCAATCTGAGAAGACGAGACGCTTATACACCATACTCCTTCCCTGAGGATTAATCTATGAGAAACAAAGGACAAGGAAGAACTATTGATGGCATTGTCGAACAACACAAGATTCAGCGATGGTACTCTCGATGATGGTCTGATGCTCTAATTGATCGCCTCAAGGGAATTAGATTTGGAAGGTTATCTGCCTCAGATTTTTTTGAGCCAAGTGCAAAGCAAATGCGAAGAGCTATGATTAAGGCAATTGACAAAAGATAAGACAAGGAGGTTAATGCGAGAGTTTGGAGAGTTTTGTGTGGTGGAAGACCATACGGGGGACTTTGCGGCTACTTCAAAGGACCAATGATTTATATCATTGGTTGTTCTGCTCTTAAAAGGTCCAATCTCTCTGTTTCAATAATATTTTTATCTTGTGAATATGTTAATTACTAGTGTAGATTTTTTGGTGAAAAATAAGATGTGCTCGAGTACAAATTTTCAAGAATTTCTTAGTTCAATTAATAAACTTTCAAATAATTGTACTTGGCTTACCATCTTATAATCTACAAGTTGAGGGAGGAGCCAATATCATGTTCAGTCTGCTTGAATATATCATTTTTTTGGTCCGACAGTTATCAATTGTTATCCCAATAATATCAAGGGTATTAACATTTGGATAAGGGGCGACAAATGTGTTTCAACCTGGACTTTAATGTATATTGACAGAGTGATCAAATAAAATGGACTCATGCACTCCACTTAGCATTGTTCTACGATTACGAGCACTTGTTAAGGGGGAGCTTGTAGTGATGATGAAAAACTCTCAAAGTGTAAATCTTTTTGTTATTTATATCAACAATTGATTAGATTTTTCAAAATTGTTCTTTGAAGGATCGTGATGAAAATACCCAAAAGACCGGCCTTGCTTCTTAAATTTTATGAAGTTATAAGGCGGATAGCTTAGTATTCAGATCCTAATCCTGCCTGACGGAGGGATCTAACGGGGTATCCATAGTTAGTGTAGAAGTCCTTCGAGTTATATAATTTAAAAGGAGAAAATGTAAGAATAGGCTAAGATAGTGCCGACAGAGATGGAGCTAAAACTGGAAACATACCCCAACAAAGGTGTTAGTTTTTGCTTAGTCTTGGAAGCATTGATAGGGGTTGAAGAATGAAAGAAATGTAAGGATAAAGGTGTGAAATAATGAAGCCCTCCACTACACTTAGGCTAGAAACCAGGTCATAATACATATGCTAGTCAGAAACACTCAGGTTGTAATCTGACAATAAAGATCAGTCATGACCCTAGTGTGAGCTATTGCACAACCCTCCCTAGCCACTCAGGTCTCTTCAAAAAGACTCTTGTTTCATTTCACAGAGCTTACATGCCATATTTCTATCGGATTTCTCCCTCGAGTTAGTTGAATTAAAATAGGTGGCTGTCTGGCCTTAGGCTTACCGATCACTAAAATTTAAAAGTGAATATTGGTCTAGAGCAAGAGGATCATCCATTAAATCTCATTAGGCACACTTATCACTATCTTAGCTTGTTATCGCTCACACAATTCTCAATGTGAATATCATGTAATGTAATATTATTAGAGTCCTACGCAAGATCCTTGTGATTTTGCCAGAACATCCGAGTGATACTTAGGTATTCACAATGAAGATGGAAATCCTGCTTGAGCCAACATCAAACAAGCTCATGGTAGGTAACTTGTGCGATTCTTTATGAATCAAACTTGTGACAACTGGAAAGAAATGATGGTGCGATTCTATAAGAATCAAACTTGTTCCAGGAAATGGATCAACGGTTGTTAATGAATTTTTGAAATGATTAACACTCTCGGTGTGTCACAAAAACAATTTTGTAAGTGATACACCGATTGATTTTCAAATCAATTTTCTATATCAATCGGTGAGATAGTAACTCACTGGTTCACTCTTATCGTGCTGTCTGCTTTGAGACGTTCCGATAATGTCGAACATGCTGTGTACGATGAATCTACTACTTATGTGTTAGAAAGATTCAATACTACAGCTGGAAATCCTGTCAAGAAGATTCTTCTTAAATTGAATCTATCTGATCACAGGTCGTATCTCACGGATATGAAGGTTACTCTAACAAATGGGCGGAATGACAAAGCCATTTCGTCACACGCTTTATTGCTAACTGTTTTATGCAGGCTATTTAAAATGGTGGTAGAGTCCTGATTCCAGCTGGCTCACAAAGATCCATAGCCACGATGGCTCATATCCCGGACACCAGTCAAACATGAGACATCATGAATGCTCAAGTTCATGTTCTATGACTTTTCCGCTACTCTAATACTCCACATCTTTCTCGAAGTAACGAAGTGTTAAAGTTAAAGAATTTAAAGAAAGATGCAACATTAAAGCTTTCCAAGTCATCAAATTAAGAATGGTATGAGCTTGTCGGTCCAGAAGTCACCAAAAGTCCACAAGATTGGCAAAGTTTCAAGGTATGGAGTAAAGGATTGTGCTTGGGTGATGATCTCAAGAGGGTGCTTAAGATCACAATGTCAAAATAATGTTCAAGGAACAACGTTCATTCCCGAATTAATGATCACATACAAATATTCACAAGAGAAAGTCAATAGTACGAGTCTAAAGACTAAAGGGTTTAGCATAGTATGCTAGGCTTAAAGGTTTGTAAAATGCAGTGACCTCCCTTAGGGGGGATTGTTAAAAATACGAAAAGTGTCGGTCACTTCCAAGTTGTAATAGTCTTAGCTCGTAGTTTATGTAACTGATGGATTAGTAATCTAGTCGGCACAAAGACATGGGAAGCCATTGATTCATGGGCCGGCATCCATGCAATACTATTAACCCTCTCCTAGCCTTGGAAAGGTTGGTTGTTCTATTTTCCATATTCCTTGTTATACAATTCGCATCATTTTTCCATCCAATCTCTCTCTAACATCACAACCCACATCTCACTCTTATTCTTGGTTTGATTATAAGATTACATGTTTCTATAGAGAGTGAGTGTGATTTACCTTCGTGTGATGATTTCTCTCCCATTAAAGTTTATGAGGAAAAATCTGTGACTTTCTCTAACCTTTTCTTCGATTCAGATGATGATTTTACCTCTAGTGATGAAGAGTCACTATCCGATGAGGATGTTCTAGATGAAAATGTTAAAATTTACTCAAACCCTCTTTTTGAATTTGATGACGAATACATCTCTAGTTCCATAAATCCTCTTTTTGATGAGGTGTTAGAGAACATCGAGAGCAAGGCTTCTTATGATTCTAACCTTGATGAGCCGACTTTGCTTGTCACACCTCTCTCTGCTTTTAATGAGGATGAATACGGAAAGGCTTGTCATCTTCCTATCGAGCTTGAACACAAGGCCTATTGGGCCTTGAAACATTGTAATTTTGACCTTAAGACTGCGGGTGATCATCGGAAAGTTAAAATAAATGAATGAAATGAACTCCGAGATCAAGCCTATGAGAATTCTTTAATCTACAAAGAGAAAACAAAGAAGATTCATGACTCCAAGATTAAAAAACGCGTTTTCAACGTTGGTGATCGAGTTCTTCTCTTCAATTCTCGATTAAAGGTTTTCTCGAGCAAGCTTAAAACCCGTTGGACCGGACCATTCACCATTCCTCAAGTTTTCCCTTATGGTGCCGTCGAGTTATCTCAAACCAACAGACCAAACTTCAAGGTGAATGGTCATAGACTTAAACATTACTTTGGAGGGGACATACCACCGATGGTTGTCCCGGTCTCCAAACTTTCCCCATGGACCATTAAATTCGGGGTCGAGTCAGGCTCGTGACTCGGTTAACAAAAACAAGCGCTTCGCGGGTGGCAACCCATGCTTATCATTAGTAGTATATTAGTATAATATTTATTAATAAGTGTGATTTGAGGAGGCTCGCCTCTTCCTTTCTTGTGTTTCGTGTTTTGTGTTTTATGTCCAGGATTGCCCGGATTTTTAAGACTCTCGTGCTCGTGGATTTGTCCATCATTCACTTGATCTTCAATCCTTCACATGCTTATATATGGGAATCTGATATCCTAGATCTTATTGATTTAACGTTTATCTATTAGCATAACTAATAAACGGCTTTAGATTTGCGTAAAGACCCCTTAATATTTGGATTATGCCTTGAAATTAGTATGGGGGTGACAGTATCACATTGAGTACAATGTGTAGTTCTAGTATGGTAGGATCTTTCGATATGATCTTACTTGCATTTGCCTTGTCTTCACGTAACCCTGTTTTTCCACCAAAAATAGCAAAAATATGCCAAAATTTAAAAAATTTTAAAAATAGAATAAGTGTTTAGACACGATGTTTTGTCCTTTTAAGGAATAAATTTTGACTTGATCGAGCATGTTGCGCTCTAGCTTGCCCCTTAACTTATATAAATCTAAGCTTTTGCTAGTCTTTTATACAAGAAGCTTTAAAACGCGAATTCTAGCTTGAAAAACCCAAGAGTTTGCAAGTTTCCATGATAGACTTTAAATATGCTAAGCTTATCTTATTAGACTAAGCATTCGCGGATCTTTTTATTAAAGATTTTAAATTTGCGAAGAACGAGAAATGATAGAGTTTTATATAAGTTAGATGCTAAACATAGAGTAGTTGGTTCTCTTTAAGGCTCATAGAGGTTAATTGTGGCTTTTTGCTCCCATCAGCTTAATAAACTTTATATAATTGTTGAATAAATAAAGTTACTTTAGGTTTTTGCGATTCTTAGTTTAAATCACTTCTTAGAGATTCCTTATGGTGAAAGTAAGGTACACATCGAGGTTTTGTTAGTGTTGTGGGGAAATAGGCTACCGATTCCTGACGGCTCGCTACCGTTGTCTAGGTAGTTAAAAGACCACAAGACTTGAAATTTGGCTAATAATAATAAGTTATGTAATAAACCGAAGCCGAAATAAGACCACTACCTCTTGCCGGCTCACAACCGATGTGGTAGTCGTTTAAAGGGTGGAGGTAATAATAATAATAAAAACTGTGGGCTGATAAAAGTTTACTGCCTCTTGCCGGCTCACAACCGATGTGGCAGTCTTCTAAATAAGGCACATAGTAATAATCCGAGACTGATAAAAGTTTGCTGCATCTTGCCGGCTCACAACCGATGTTGCAGCCTTCAAAAAGGTCGAGGATCACCGAGGTCGAAATAAGACTCCTGGACCATGGTCGGCTCGCATACCGATGTGGCAGTTGTTTAAAGGACCGAGGTTTAATAATGTTGCAATAATAATAATAATAAAGCCAAATTTCGACTCCGGGGTTATCTAAAAAGGATAACCCCTAAATCATGCGAAATTAGAACCTTAATGTGGACCTTATTCTCACCATATCGTCTCTTTAGGAAAGGATTTCAAACTAATTGTGGTCTAAACCGGGTTTACTTTATATGAATAAGACATTAATTTATTTGTCACAAATAATAATAATAAAATCTTTAGAGGATCTAGGAATAAGGGAGCGAAAAGTAGTTGTGCATACACAATTAGCTTTTATGAGTAGTGTTAGCATCTTAACTTGTATTTAACAATGATTTCATTTTTAAGCTTGGTTTGGGGCAGGTGAAAAATCAAGGACGATGAATTTATCCTTTTCAGTGTTTCTTGTTCCGTATGCATAAAAATGGTAAAACGTGGAGCTTTTCAAAGCTAGTGATTTCTTAATCCCTTTAGATGAACACTTAGCTACTTTTCGAGGTAATTAGTCTAAGGGGGTTGAAATTATTGGTTTTCTAAGTTTGTACTTATGACATTGCGTGAGGACACGACAATAGTTTAGTATGGGGGATTTTGGTATGTGTTTAAATACACATACCTTTTATCTAATTAAATGAGCTAAAAAGACCAAAAATGACCAAAAACAGATAAAAATGCATTGTATATGTATATTTTGTGATTTGGGTCGTGCAGGTATCGAATATTCAATAAAAGGACAAAAACAAAGGCAAATCAGACAAAACCAAGCACAAAAATGGAAAGAGCACGGAAAACCGAGCACAAGAATAGAAAGAGCACGGAAAATTGAAGCTAAAGGCGTATACATCCTTAATGGGCCAACCCGTACCCATTTTAATGGGTCGGGTCTGCCCATTAAGATTTACATTTTATATAAGCCTAAAACCTAAGGCTAAAATCCATGTCCAAATCCATTTTCATAAAACCCTTATTCCTGGCCTAAGAATTTTAAGCCCAATCCCAAAACCCTTATAACACCGAGCCCCAAGTCAAAATGATATACAATCAGGTCAAAATTACAGTTGCTTTACCCGTTTCCCAATTCCCTCTCATTTACCCTGCACCAACGAACATAGGGTAAACTATCATTCACCCACATACCCAAAGGCTTCTAGAAGTACAATCCCCTGACACGTTTGGGAGCCACGTTGGCAATCCCATATTATTTGATTGGAAGATGGGACGTGTACACAATCCAATGGTCAAGATGATATGATTTAGAGGCGGTTAGAGATTAAAGGCCAAGATTAGAATAGGAGGGAGCATCCTGATGGCTAGAAGGTTCCTCTCACCCCTATATAAGGAGGCTTGATCACACAGTAGGGAGGTGTGTAGGATTTTAGCTTAAGTTGTAGTAATTTTTAGCTTTTCAGTAGCTTCTTAGGTTAAATTTCATGTACTATTACTTTCTAAAAGCATTGTAAACCTTCAATTTATTCAATAAAAGTCATCCCCCCCTGCCCGCTTTCATTCAATTCGTGGTCCAAATTCTATTTTTACTTAATGCAATGTTGTTTAATTTGATCATAAGCTCTTATAAGCTCTGAATTACTACATAAGTTTGCTTATACTCAGTTTAGCCTTCAAAAGCTAAACTGAGTTTAGATTTTCACTTAAATCCTCCCTTAAATTACCTAAGCTTTTGATATTGATGATAAGCCAATTATGGAAAGGCATATAGACCTCACCAGCTTGTTTCTAACAAGCTGGAGCTTGTAGATCTAAGCTTGTATAAGCTAAATTGATCCATGTTTAGTTGGGATCAATGTACTTCTCCCTTTCTTTCTTTTAAGCTCAAAATCTGTCTAGCTTGTTTAGCTTATCATATGGCTTGTTGCTTGCTTATTCTTGCTTATTATTGCTTATTTAGTTTTGTTAAATCTTATTGATGCATATTAGAATTAGTTTTCAGCTTATTACTAATTTGAATATATTCTGCCTTGTTTTTAGTTAAATAAGCTTATAGTTCCAGCTTATTGATTAGAGCTTAACTGTGTTTAAAAATTGCTTGAAAGTTCTTCTCAGATTTAGATCTTAATCTGTTTTAAGTTTTACAACTTATTCAAGTCTGATTTAAGCTTAAATATGTTTCTCAAATTTATTAACGGGTGTTTAGATCAAGCAGTACTAACCTTGGTTAGTATAAGTATGGAGGAATGGTGGGAATTGATGGGGAGTAGAGTTTGTTGGGGGCTCGGTTTGATCACTTGGCTTGTCCTTTAAATCAAATTTAAGCTCAAATTAAGCTTCTAGGTCAGTTTTAATAAGTTGTTAAAGTTTAAAATTTAGTTTTAAGATTTATCTATCCATGGTTTGATTCTGAGGTTCTCTAGCTTGATAAATTAGCTTATTAGATTAGATCTTTATTATTGGCTATTAGGTGTTGTTTTTATGCTTGCTTTGAGTCATAATGTAGTAGAAATGGGTTAGAATGAGTGTGCAATTGTCTTGTTTGTTTTTAAGTCAAAATTGTTTAAGTTACATAGTCTCTTTTCAAAGAATAAAGTCTAGTTTTCAAAAGCAAAATTAGGTTAGATCAAAGTTGTTTTAAGGTCTGAATTTGATAGCATAAGCTCATTAGGGAATAAGATTAATATGTTTAAGCTTATTTTTACATTTTGTTATCATCTAATAGCTTAAAACTAGGCCTACAAATAGCTCATTTTCCCTTTAAAATCCAATAAAAGCCAAAAACATTAAGTAGTCTGCCACTTTTTAAAAGTCTTAATTTCTAGCTTTTTTTATGTTAAACCTAGCTTAACTTTAGTTTATATTAGCTTATTGAGTCAAGTACTTAATCTGTTTTTAGCTTTTAAACTAGTGTCTTTGCTTATTTAGACTTATTTTTAAGCTGCAAGTTTGATAAAAACCTAAAAAGCCAAAAAGATAATAGTAAGTATATCATTTTAAAGTCTTTTTTTCTAGCTTATTTCTTAACTAATTTTCTTAAATCTTCTTTTTATGTGTTCTTTAGATGCTAATGTTAATCTGTTTTTAGTTCACATCTTTTTACAAGTGCTTATTAGGTCTCAATATTAAGCTTAACGTTGGTCATTTTCATCTTTTAAAACTGTTTGCCTAATTTTTTTTACTTATAGCTTTTAAGAGTTTTTTAACTTATTGTTTTTGTTCAATTTGAGTCATATGTGCTTATTAAGTTTATCCTTAAGTCTGTTTTAGCTTATTTTTCTCAATTGCTTATCAAGTCTAAAAAGGTCAAAACAGCTTAGCTTTTAAAGTCATATAGCTTAGTTAGCTTATCTGTCCTTTTTACCTAGCTTTTTCTAGCTTATTTGTGAGTTTCATCAAAAAGTCCTTTTATTAAAATTGCTTATTTTTTAGTTCTTTTTCTTATTCATAAAGAAAAATATAAAAAAAATTAATTTTCAAAAAGGGAAGCCACAGGGGTCGAACCTGTGACCTCTCCCTTGCCTTCTCAAAGCCTCAACACAACACTCCTTAACCAGCTGCCCTTGGGACTTTTTCAAACATATCTTGCAAAATTTATTACTTAAGGTCACTTTAGGTTTTGCATATCCGAGCTTATTTGCTTATTAAACTGCTTATACCTTAAGCCAATTTTCCAGTTTTTATTTTTCTTAGAATCTACATAGTCTAAAGTATTTTTCATAATTTTTCTAGATTTTTAATATTTAGTTGTCTATTTTTAATAATTAATTTATATTTAATCTGTTTTTAATTCATAATAAATAAAATAAAAATCAAAAAAATATAATTCTTTTTTCTAAAATTATTTTTAGTCAGTTAGGATTTATAAAAAAAATGTAGGGGCTAAAATTCGATAATTTAGGTTTTAAGGTTCGGTTTTTGATTCCCGTTAACGTTTTTGTGTTTTATTTTTAATTGTCTTAATTATTGCTTGTCTTTACATGTTTTTGCATTTATATTTGTAGACTTGGAAAACTAAAATCAAAAATCTTGATTATTCAAACACGCGATCATGAATTTTAACCGATTTTTAATTCACGCTTCGTCGGGATACGACTCGGGAAGGTTTTGAATTTTACTTTGGATAAAAGTAATCTTCTTAAATCCTTACGGAATTCTTATTACTATACTATTATTTATAATTGGTATTTTAGTTTTATATATATATATATACTTAACCTTCAGGATTGACCGGAGTTATGATCACATGAGTGTCTTCTATTACTTGAGTAGTTTGAATGATAGTGCGTGGAGCATCTGTCATTTCAGTATCTCTTCCCTCCAGATTGACGTTCACGTCCCTATATAATTCATTCGCTTCGTCTTCTTCATTTGTCTCTTTTTTATCCAGTTCTTCTCCCTCAACATTCGCACCATGAGTTACTTCATCACTTTCTTCATCATCAGTGGATTCATAATGAGAAGGTGTTTGCACCCTCAGATCTGAACCATCTTCTTTATTATCTTCTGCATCTTGTCTTACTTCTTGATCATGAGTAGAGAACTTGGGATGAACAAATTCATCACCATCGTTGTCTGAATCAGTCTTCTTATTATCATCATCTTAACCTTCATCATCTTGTCCATCATATTCCTGGACATTATCATCTTGACCATCATCATCTTGATTATCAGCATCGTCATCAACATTATCATTGTCATCATCATCATCATTGTCTTCATCATCATCATTGTCTTCATCATCATCATCATTGTCATCATCATCGTCCTCCTTGTCACTAGACTTCCAAGAGATTGCTCATCATCAGATTCATATGTTGGTACATCGGGAACCCCTGGTTTACAACCAGTTCCTTCATCTATGCCTGAACTGCTGGCGTGAAAGTTGTGAGTTTGTATCAGACTTCTTTATGTATCCAGCTTTATTTGTTAAGCTTCTGTAAAAGCAACCTCAGACAGCACTGTTAGACCTTTAGCTTTAGACGTCTTTGCATGTTGTTTCTTGTTGGCAGGTTTAGCCACCTTTGTTGAAGTCTTGAGTCTTTTACCTTTAGCAGTTGGAGGAGTCTTTGTCTTGTCAGATCCAGCTTGCTTCTTCTTGACACTTGCTTTTGTTTTAAGAGGTTCAGCTCCTAAAGCAATGGCATAGTACTCTTTGTATTCAGAATCTTTGATAGATTCATTTGTCAATTCATCAGGCAAAATGGCACCATATAGCTGTGTGTCCTCATGCCTAGAGACAACCTTTATCATGGTAAACATTGGGTCATCCCTGGCAAAGTGCCAATTTACCATGTTTCTTCTTGGAATTGATGAATCCTTAGTCATGAAGAAGTTGACAATGACCTTGGTGAAGCGAGGGTAGTACATTTCATTACTCCTCTTGACATTCTTGTTCTTTACTTGATAAACAAAGTCCTCCCACAGAAGGTAGGCATACTCTACATTCTTCTTATGGTACATGCCCCAAAGGATTTAAGCTTGAGATAGTCGAAGACTGTCATATCCAGTACTTTTACCACTCAGACATTTATTGATAACCGCAGCAAATGATCTCTAGGGTTGATGCAGCTTGTTGACATTGACATCGGTAATCACCTTTATCTCTCCACTATGACCAAGATCTCTGAGAAACGTAAGAATTTCCTCTTCAAAGGGTGGTTCCTCGAATTGCTGATCAGAGAGTTTATGGCATATTTGAAGCATTTCTCTGAAGTACTCAAGATTCACAATATGTTTCTTATTGTTCATCTTGAAACGAATCGAGTGGGCAGTTGCCCAGAACTCTTGCATATAGATTTCTGGAGCATCAGCTATGATCTGGAATGCCTTGTAAAAGGGAGTGAGTTTCAAAACATCATACACCACTTGAAGAGTTGGTTCTTTGGACTTGAGGTCTGAGCTTAGTCGAAGATTACTTTTGCCAATCGTGAGTCGGTTGGTAGGAGCGACTAAAGCGTCATCCAATGCAATTTGTTGAGCTCTTGTGATGTCCATGGTTCTGCTTAAGAAATAATCAATACAGTTTTTATATAACCAAGTTTATATATAACCTTTTATGTGAGCACTTTATGTTTTATCATGATGTGAAAATTTTCCTTAAGTATTAGGACCTTGAAGACTTTTAGCACTTGTAAAGATCTATTCCTCTGAATGGCAACTTAGATAGACTTATATGCTTAAGGGATTAAGGCAACTTCTTTGACAATTTAGGAATCGTGGTCTTTCTAACTAGTAGAGAATGTAGATAACCTAAGTCGTATTTTAGTTAACCTTGATTTTACCTTGCTTTTAAACCTATTTTAACTTAATTAGATAGCATAATTAACCAATTTTAATTAGCCTGCTAAGTTAAGTTTTAATTTGCCTTCAAATTGAAATTTTGATCTTAAGTGTTTTTGGTTTAAATCTATTAGATCGGTTCCTTTAAGATTTCACTAGATCAGTTCCTAAAAACATTCACTAGATCAGGTCCTTAATGAGAACAGCTAGATTGGGTCTTTAAACAAATCTACTAGATCGGTCCTCAAGGGACTTGACTAGATCGGTCCATAAGGGAATTGACTAGATCGGTTCCTTAAGGAAAATGACTAGATCGGGTCCTTAACAAAAATGACTAGATCGGGTCGTCGGTTCTTAAGAGTTTGACTAGATCGGTCCTCAAATGTTTTGACTAGTTCGGTTCCCAAAGGGACTTGACTAGATCGGTTCCTTAAGGAAAACTACTAGATCGGTTCCAAAAGGTTTTGACTAGATCGGTTCCTAAAGGGACTGGATTAGATCGGTTCCCAAAGGGACTTGACTAGATCGGGTCTTCACTCATAAAACTTCACAAGCATGATTTTTTGCATTTACACTTGTTATTTTAGTACTCTTGGCATGAGAACAATACTTAGGAACATGATAACAAACTGAATCCACAGAATCATCAAGAACATACATGAAACGAGCACTTTTACACATAATAACACATATATTTACGAAACTTCATACAAGGGAATAATTTTATCATTCAAGCTCATTCTAGAATAGATAAACAGGCATTCTATTATAAAACCCATAAACATTTTAAATTATCTCCCAAAAACCTAAATTTTTTATCAAATAAGCTAGCAAGAACACATTCATGAGGAGTCCAAATGAAAAACTGCTTTAAATGGGTGTTCAGCACTCTAAAGCAAACAATACCCCTCACTCAATTTAGGGTTTTATGCAGTTTTGATTTTGATGAACCCTAATTGGATTATTAGGGCTTTTCGAGATCAAACCCGTATGAAAACTTGATTTGACTGAGATATAAGTTGTTTGGAGTGAGATGAACAAGATCTTAGTTATACCTTATGCGTGATAACAACAGGAAGATGAGAACAAGCAAATGGCGATTTCGAATGGTTGGGAGGTGGGTTTGTGCGTGTGTATGTGAAAACAGACGAGTGGGGGGATGGTGTTTATAAAACATTTATTGTTTTTGACACATTCGCTCCCTCATGTTTCTTATCCTTTTTATTTTCACTAACAAGTTTTACTAGGCAATTAAAGTTTAACAATAGGCACAAATGGTCCCTAATGTTTTTAACTAACATACCTAAAAAAACTTGACTTCACACAATTACTCCCTAAAGGCATAAACACATAACATGTAAGGCACACATAAGCTAAACTTAATTAACTTTCCTTAAAAATGTTATTCCGTTATTGTTTAAAACCTTTTCCTTTTAAGCACATTATTATTATGAAGAAGATATTTGACATTTTCTCCCCCTCAAACAATGACCCGTTTTCTATTTAAAGAGCTGTAGTCGTTGTTGGAGTGGTCAAATGTCTTTGAAAAAGCATTTTCTGATGACTTAATGTTTTATTTTTTGAAAATCAAACACCATGAAATAAGATTTCTCTTATTTTTAACACATAAGCGCACTGACGCGTACACTTATGGTAATATAGGAAGCACGGGTTGTGATGCAAAGTAATCACAAGCCTTTGCATGGTCATAAAGTAGACCATGCCCGAGAATAAATTCCCGTTGAGAGGTCAAGTTTTCTTTTTGAAATACTTGCCTTTAAGATGATGATCGGGTTGCTATCTGAAATAATAGCAAGCCATTTGGCATGTTTTGAAAACATTTGAACTTCTGCTCGAACTTCATTTACAGCCTCGTATCATTATTGAATGACATTTCTAAGATCGTAAATGTTATCGATTTTCAGAAGACATGCCATTATTACCTCTTTTTATATTTTTTTGCATTTTTTTAATTTTTTTCTTTAGTTTTTAAAGATTTTATATTTTTGTATTTTGTTTTTATAAAAGTTTTCTGAAAATGAAAAATCTTTTTGGTTTTTATGGTTTTTAATATATATACATATTATACAAGATATTTGAATAGGTACCATTACTATTCTTCAGCTTCATCTGCCAACAGTTTTAGTGTCTCAGGCGTAAAACTTCGCATTCCCAACTTGTTGATAAGAAATTCAATTCTTTCTCTGCATAGGGCTTTAGTGAAGATGTCTGCTAGTTGATACTCCATGTTGACAAAGTAAAGCTCTACTACTTCATTTTCCACTTGCTCTTTGATGAAGTGGAATATGATGTCAATATGCTTTGATCGAGAATGTTGAACATTGTTGCAGCATAAGGTAATAATGCTTTTGTTATCACAGTACGTTGTAATTTTATTGAATCCAAGACCATAGTCGGTAAGCTGTGATCTCGTCCAAAGGACTTGGGCACAACAGCCGAACAAGGCTATATATTCCGCTCCCATACTGGATATCGCAACGTTTTTCTGCCTTTTTGATGACTAGCTAACAAGTCTGTCTCCCAATAATTGCATACTTCCAGATGTACTTCGTCTAGTATCTTGGCAACCCGCGTGACACGTCTCTGCAGTAAACTGTTAGAGCAACTAGAAGAATCTATAGATACCAGAGTCCCCTCTTATGGTTCCTTGTGGATATTTAAAGATTTCATTTTTGCGAGCATGTAAGTGCATTTTGTTAGCTATGGCTGAAACCAATGCACACATGCATACAACAAATGTAAGGTCTGATCTACTAGCTGTAAGATACATAAGGGTGCCAACCATTCTACGATAGTGTGTAGGGTCAACGGCTTTCCCTTGTGGATCTTCATCCAGTTTGGATTTCTCCACTATGGGAGTATCCACGAGGTCACTAGATTCCATACAATATTTTTTCAAAGATTCTAGAGCATATTTAGACTGGTTTATAAAAATGCCTCTGGGACTTTGTGAAATATGTAGTCCTAGAAAAAAATGATATTTTGCCCATCATCGACATCTTAAACTTTAAACACATTATTTTTGAAAATTGGTCACATAGTTCAGGTGTAGTAGACGCAAAGATTATATCATCAACATAGATTTGTACTAGGAGAATATCTTTACCTTGTCTTTTGATAAACAATGTGGGATCCACGGTTCCTTTAGAGAATTCTTGAGAGAGTAGAAACGTCGACAATAGATCGTACCACACGCGAGGAGCTTGTTTCAACCCATATAAAGCCTTCTTAAGCTTTTACACATGATTCAGATTGTCTTTATCCCAAACCCGTCCGGTTGACTAACATAAACTTCTTCGCGCAGAATGCTGTTCAAGAATGCCGTCTTAACATCCATTTGGTAGACGATCATATTCATGTGAGCAGCATATGCGAGGAAATTCGAATAGCATCAAGTCTAGCCACTGGAGCAAAAGATTCCTCAAAATCAATTCCCTCTTCTTGACGGTAACCACGAGCAACCAAACGAGTCTTGTTCTTTAGAATTCCTCCTAATTCATCAAGTTTCACCTTGTAGATCCATTTTAAAGTAATAACCATCACTTTATCTGGACGAGGAACGAGTTCCCATACTTCAAGACGTTCAAATTCATGAAGCTCCTCTTGCATTGCTTCAATCTAACATGCTTAAGTTAATGCGTCTTTCTACTTCTTTAGTTCAACTGATGTGAGAAAGGCATCATAGTAACAAAATAAGGCTTGTTCATGGAGTTGGAGTCTTGTGGAAACAAGTCTTTTGAGTTCACCGATGATGTTGTCTAAAGGATGATCATTGGTCCATTTGGTAACGTGTTCTGAGTTAGGAGAAGCAGTGTGCACAATGGTAGGAATAACATCTGAAGAAGAAGATGCTTCAGAAGCATTTTCTAGAATTGGAATACCAAAGAACGGATCGTTATTCATGTGTGCAACATCTAAGTCATGATTGTCTTCTTCAACATCATTAGGAATGACAGGAAATTGAGTTCGGGTGTTGTTTGTGAGTTACTAGGTGATGGTGCATCTTGGTCAGCAGTTGTTGAGGAAGGTGAACCGGTTGATGCAGCGGGTTCTAAAGCAATTATTTCAGCAATTAGAGCAATGACTTCAGGGGTTGGGTGATCAACACTTGAAGGAGGGTTGAGTAATTCATCAAACAGTGGTTGAAACAAAATATCCTAATCATTTCTTGAAGGTGGTACAAACGGTATTGAAGGAGGAGGATTTGGCACGAGTCCTGAACTGATTATTGCAGGAGTCATTTCATAAAGTGCGGGTTCTAAACTATTGTGTTCAGAAGCCATCGCAGTCAGCTCATCAAAATCTACATGAATTGTCTCAATGATTTATCTGGTACGTCGGTTGTAAATTCGAAATGCTTTCTTTGTGGGTGCATAGCCAATGAAAATACCAATATCAGCTTTTGGTTGTAACTT